>CABHPP010139379.1:0-16324 GCA_902168425.1 Peromyscus attwateri | reverse complement strand
TTATTATCTTCCTGTGTTCAGTTTACACAATTGTAATTTATCCACAGTTCTTTTTAGTGTCCCCCAGAGCAGTTGGCTTTAAAATGAAACTCAAGTTCACATCTTGATCTCTAAGTACACGTGGCCTCAGTTCATGCCAGGTCACCACGTCCATGTTTCAAGCCCAGTAAGGCTAATTATTTACTCATGTGTCCTTTGTTTGACTTATACACCTGTGTAAATAGCTGTTCCAAAACCTTACAGATATGCTAAATGCCAACCCTCTTAACCTGGCCCTGTCTCTCTCTCACTGCTTTCCATATATCTTGTTCTTCTTCTGAGCTTTCCATATATCTTGTTCTTCTTCTGAACGAAACTGGTCTTCATTTCTGGTACACAGCTTTTTTTTTTTTTTTTTACTTCAAATTCAACATTCATTGCTTCCTGTTCATACAATGAGTGTCCTAACCCCCCATCTTCATCTTAAGAGTTATTGCCGCCGGGCGGTGGTGGCGCACGCCTTTAATCCCAGCACTCGGGAGGCAGAGGCAGGTGGATCTCTGTGAGTTCGAGGCCAGCCTGGGCTACCAAGTGAGTTCCAGGAAAGGCGCAAAGCTACACAGAGAAACCCTGTCTCGAAAAACCAAAAAAAAAAAAAAAAGTTATAACCATCTATCCAGACCAGCCCAAATGCCATCACCTTCATGAGGCTTTAACTTTGTAATGCTCTGCCAGCGCCCCCTGTCCCTACCGATCACAAAGATTCGATTTGAAGAGAAACATTGGAAGGGTTGCTTTACTTTGTACTTCTGAAGAACAAGTAAACTTCACAAAGCATAGATACCAAACAAGGATGCAGGAGTGGACACAGGCCCCATTGAGTCTATACAGGCACACCTGAAGTCCAAAGGCCTTGGCTCCCGTGAAGGCAAAAGAGCATGCTCTGAGCCATTTATTGTGGGCCTGCCTCCCTCCTCATCCACAGTTCTGGGAACTAAACCCAGGGCTTTGTGCAAGTTAGTCATGTGCTGGACCCATGAGCTGCTAATCTATAATACATTTCCAAGCTCTACCTTTTCTTTTTTCCTTTAAAAAAAAAAATCTTGCCAGGCAGTAGTGATGCACACCTTTGATTCCAGCACTCGAGAGGCAGAGGCAGGTAGATTTCTGAGTTCAAGGCCAGCCTGGTCTACAGAATGGGTTCCAGGACAGCCAGGGCTACACAGAGAAACCCATCTCTAAAAACAAAAGCAAACAAACAAAATCTCACCATTTTTGTTTACAACTAAAGCTCTAGAAATTAAAATTTAACACCCTGTGCATGAGCTTTTTAGGGACAGCAGAAATACCAACCTTGTGCTCCACGTTGTCCAGCTGTACTTTGATCCAGTGAACCTTATTGAGCTAGCTACCATCAATTTCTCAGGA
Organism: Peromyscus attwateri; assembly: GCA_902168425.1. NCBI lineage: Eukaryota > Metazoa > Chordata > Mammalia > Rodentia > Cricetidae > Peromyscus > Peromyscus attwateri. The sequence continues at coordinate 14,917 of CABHPP010139379.1, read as the reverse complement.
TCCTCTGGTCCACATTTTCACAAAGGACCACCAAGTGCTAAGGACTGCGATACTTAGCCAGCAGGGGGCAGCTTCTGCTGATTTCCCTTGTAGCTTTTTTTTTTTTTTTTTTAGTTAGTTTGGCAGAATTTCTCCTCTGAAACTGCATGCTTCCCACTGAGCTTTTTCTCCAATTCACATACTAGACATATTTATGTTTTCTGGAAGATTTCAGTAGAGTTGCTGGAACAAAAATTATGATTTTTCCAACCACTTCCAACTTGAATTGGGTTGGGTACCATGATGTTGAGATCCCACAGCTAGGCCTTGGGGTCAGAGTTCATCTCTAGCTAGAGTAGTGCCTGTGAGATGTCCAACTCAAACTAGTCCAGAATTGGACACGATAGTCTTGGCATCTCAAACTGGACATGGGTTTGTACTTATAGCCTGCTGGCTTAAAAAGAAGCCCAACTCTCACAAGAGCTCCAGGCTTACTTTGCCTTTTTATCTAGGAAAGAACATCCATCTCAGCCACTTCCACCTACATTTCATATTATGAAATATTGTGTCATATTATGACCTCTAGTTGCAGGAAGTTAGAAGATAAATGTTCGTGCTCTGCTCATTGGTAACCAAATGTGAGGGTGTAAATAAAACATATGAGGAACTCAACTTAGCAACATCTATCCATGTTCTACTATGTGACATCCTTTGCCATCTAGACCTCTTAACACCTTACACCGCCTCTTAACTCTTAGTCATGGTGATGTAGACTCTCAAAAAACATTCCATCTGATAGATAATGCTGTAGTGGTGAGTCTACTCAAATGCTGCAAAAATAGGGGTTATGTTAGAATTATGCATACTTAAAAAGAATCCTCAGCTGTCATGGGGTCTCTATGTTGGGCACTTTGTGCTAAGAATGTAACACATGTATATTCCTTGAGGGCATAAACATGAGAGGTTTTCTTTGAATGACTTTAGTCATAGCTCTTTGAGATTCTTTGCATAATATTAAGTAGAATTAAACATCTCCTTGGTCCTCCATATAGTGTTTGGCAGGATCTAGTTCTTTTAAAAAAAAAGATTTTTTTTTTATTCATATGTATGTGTGTGAGTGTATGTCACATGTATGTGGGTGCCTGAGGAGGTCAGAGGAGGGCAGATTCTGTGAAGTTATAGGCAGTTATAAGCCTGATGTGGGTGCTAGGAACTGAACTTTGGTCTTCTGCAAGAACAGTAAGCATTCTTAAACACCAAGCCATCTCTCCAGCTCCAGAATCCATCTGTGGCTTATATTTCCCACATTCAGTACCTAATCCAGACTCTTTCCTTCTGCTCAGAGATCTCCAAGCTCGCAGGGTTCATGATTTGGGCCTCACTCATGTTTGGCATATGATTCCCTACATCTTTGACCCACTCTAATCCAGCCATGTCAGTCATCTTTACCAACTCAAAACCACAGAGTTGATTCCTTGCTGAAGCCTTTTGCAATAGCTCCTGTCTGCCTGCTGTGATCATCTTGAGCTTCCCACAGTTGCCATTCAGATCTCAGCTTAAATGACACCTCCCCAAAGAAGTCATCCCACTCTCCCTTCTAAAGTAGCAGCATTACTCCACACCCCCACTCTCCGCCTAACTTAATCTCCCAAAGTGCCTCTCAGTACCTACCTCTCACTTCAGTTTTCTCCCTCCACTTACTAGAGTGTTAAAATTATAGAAACGATAGTTTTATTGTTGCTGTTTAACACAGAGTCTTGCTTTGCAGCCCAGGAAGGCCTAAAGTTTGCCAAGTAACTCAGATTCACCATACTTGTAACTCTGCTCCCAAGTACTGGACTTAGGGCATTCACCTTAAGAGAGCTTGTTTTATTCAGTACTGAGACAGTCTATGGAACTTAGTACATATTCAATAAATCTGACTGAATAGAGAAATAACTGAATGTCACTCTGCTGCCTAGAGCATCACCCACAATCTCTCCATCATCTGTTGTCATAGACATTGTCCCCATCCCAACCTGTCTGATTAAATGTCTCTCTTTAGTGTCCTCACACTGTCTGCTGTAGAATATTGTTAATTATATATATTATAATATTTTTATTTTCTATTTCCCCATCAGAGGTAAGGTCCATATGTGTAAGGCCAAGGTGATAATTTCTGTAGCACGCACCAGGTCTTTACAGATACATATAGCACCTTTGTGTGAGTTAGTAGAAGAATATGGCAGACTTGAAGTTTGGGAATTGGCTGGGATTTATCTCCTGCTGAACCCTTCATTAAGGAAAGGGGGATGGTCATAGTGTACATGCTTATGATGAATACCTAAGTGAATATACCATGTATCGGAGTGATTTCCTCAAATGTTGTAGAATATTATTTTAAGGTGTGTTACTTTTGTTTATGTTGCATTTGTTTAACTCTGTGAAGCTGTGTTACTGTGCCTATCCAAAACACCTGATGGTCTAATAAAAAGCTGAACAGCCAATAGTGAGGCAGGAGAGAGAAATAGGTGGGGCTGGCAGGCAGAGGGAATAAATAGAAGAAGAAATCTGGGAAGAGATCAAGGAAGGAGCAAGAGAAGGAGGAGAACATCAGGGCCAACCACTCAGCTACACAGCAAGCCATGGAGTAAGAGTGAAAGTAAAGTTACAGAAGTAAGAAAAGGTAAAAGCCCAGAGGCAAAAGGTAGATGGGATAATTTAAGAAAAGCTGGCTAGAGATAAGCCAGGCTAAGGGCAGGCATTTATAATTCAGAATAAGCCTCCATGTATGATTTATTTGGGAGCTGGGTGGTAGGGCTCCCAAAGGAGTAAAAGAATAAAAACAAACAACAGCACTCAAAAGCAAAGAAACAGGTGGGCATGGAACTTGATAGGCATCACAGGTCCACACTGTTGGGCTGAGGAGATGGTTCAAACAAAGAAGAGTGCTGCCTTACTAATACATGGCCCTGAATTTGTTTCTCAGAACCCACATTTTAATGGGAAGAAAAAAGTCATGTGGTGGTGCCCTGCTAATCTCAGGGCTGGGGAGGCAGAGACAGGTGGATCCTGGGGCTCACTGGCCAACCAATCCTAACTTACTTGACAAGTTTGAGTCCAGTAAAACACCTTGTTTCAATAACAAACAAAACAGATGTATGTCTCCTGAGGAATGGCACCCAAAGTTGGCCTCTGGCTTTCGTGTGTGTGTACACACACATATCACATATACACACACAAAGTTTTTAACACATGTGATTCTTACAACAACCATATATAAGAATGATTAGTCTTACTATTTATAGATGAAGAAATGGGCTCAAAGGGGTTTTCCAACTTCATGAGGTCATGGGTGTCACTGGAAATAGTGAGGCTGTGACCAACACCCAGGCCCATGTGCTTCCAAGGCTGTGTGTGCCTGGCCAAGCTTTGCCACATAGGACCTGACTACCAGTTTTTAAGAGCCATTGCCCAAAATCTTCCCTTGTACGTCCTTTTGCTTAGGTTCTTTGACCTCCAATGCTATTCTGCAGTCCCTATTCATGACTTTCTGATGATTTCATGGCAGATTTAGATTATTCAGATTATCTCGTAAGACTATAGCAGAACTTTATTATAAAATAATAGTATTCAAGTCAGGCTGTGGTGGCACACAACTTTAGTTCTAGCACTCAGAAGGCAGAGGCAGGCAGATCTCTGTGTTCGAGGCCAGCCTGGTCTACAAAGCAAGTTCCAGGAAAGCCAGGGATACATGGAGAAACCCTGTCTTAAAAAAAACTAAAATATTATTATTCAATCAAACAGTTTTTAAGTGGACTGCTACCTGTAATCGTTTAGGTTGCTTGGTTTTCTTAATGTGTTTGCAATTTTTGTCTTATTGCCAAGAATGGTGGTAATGCGGTATACTAAATATGAGATCCCTGTTACCTTAAAAATGGACACAATGACAAATTTAGCCTTGGAATGTATTGTTTCTCTTTATCCTTAATATAGTGTAGGAGACTTTGGGTATGGCTTTAGTTTTGAAGTTGCATACTTTCTCTAATAAAATTTCCAACAAAAGACTTAAATAAGAGTAATGTTCAAGTCTCCTCTAAGACAGGAATGTTTGTCTCACACAGTTGCAGTCTTGTCAATAATACGAGACTGTGTTTGAAGAGTACTGTGAGCCATTAGTCCTGTACAGCAAATCGATGCTCATGACATCGTGTTGGAAGAGCTTTTCTATGATAACAACACACACGTGTGAATTATCCTTTCTTTAACAATTAAAGAGTGTCATTGGGCTTTGTCATTTAGCTAACCTTTGACACTTTGTGCCAAACATAATGAAAACCAACTTGGTCTTTACTGACCTCTCCATCCTATTTCCTTCAACCATTTCTCTTCACCAGCATCATCTAATCTCTGGCCAAGCCACGAAAAAATGGAAGTTGAAAAAGACTGGAGAGTTAATCTACTTCAAATTCCTCCTCCAGGAAACACTCTGACAACATAGTTACCGTAGTCATTAGCCAGGTGGTGGCAAACACCTTTAGCCTCATCACTCAGGGGGCAGAGGATCTCTGAGTTCAAAGCCAGCCTGGTCTAGAACGTGTCCCAGCAGGAGAGTGAGGGCTGCATAGAGAAACCCTGTCTCCAAAACAAAACAGAAATTCTAGTACTATGCTAGAACTTAAGATCAAAGAGATGAAGGGACCTGGGTATTAGGCCTCATGTAGTCCCAACAATGGGCACAGCATGAGGTACCATAGCTGGCCTTCCCTCTGAGCCCACTTAGAAGTTATACTCCTGTTTCTCTCTTAACCAGCTTCCACCACTTTGTTCTTCTCAGGACAGGATCAAAGAGGACCTTCATCTACGTCGGAGATATTTTTGTTCTGAGCAGGTCACCTTACCCCCAAGGGCCTCCATTGCCTTATGTGAAAAATGAGAGCCAATAATCCCTGCCCTGTTATCACTAGATTATCATAGAAAAAAATGAGATCATTAAAGTCTTCGTAACTTGCCAAATACTCTATGCTGATGGGCTAATCTGTGTTTTAAACTAAAGAAAGAAATAATTCTCCTAATGGGAGAATTTTAGATTTTGGTAAGCAAAGGAAGATCTTTTGGCTGAGAGTTGATAAGAGAATTTACCAAGCCCTCTGATCAGATTTACTTACAAGGACAAGACTAAACTGAGTCAGCAAGGCAGCCAGCCAGCATCACTCCTGCAAACCTCATTGGTAGCTACAGATTTGGGATCTAGATGAATCTAGATTCAAAAGTCTTTATCTCAGTTACCAGTTCAGCATCTCTTGTGGTGAGTCCTTAACCGAAGCTGCTGTTCTCTCCTTTGTAAATCAGATTCTCTCGGAAGCATTCTGGGAGAACACAAGAGCAGGGTTGCTGCAAGAGAGAGATCCCTAGGGAGGGCCCAGATACCTACAGTCCTCTCCCAGGTGGCAGAGCTGCCAGATTCCACATGACCTTGCCGTGAGTGTCAAAGAACACCTTTAAGCTTCTAAAGCTCTTCCTTCATGCTTAAGTCAGGTCATGTCAGTCTTTCTTGTAAGATAGAATAGAAGCCAGTGTCTTTTAAGCATTCTCATTTTCTTGATCTAGTCTCCCATGAAACTGTCCAGCCACTCTCAGGTAAGACTTACAAAGCCTGTCTTTTACTCTCAGCTGAAAGGCAGAAGGAAGTAGAAACAGATTGGCAGCGATTTGGAGGCAATTTGGCAATGAAAATGAGTGAGCTGCCAAATTTGAACTTTAGCAATATTTATTGTGAAGGAATCCAGTCAAGAGGATTCTAAAGACACCAAAAACCTACGTCAAACAACTATCGTATTTGTCCCACTGAAACATTTAGTGCTGGTTTCATTCCTGTGGCTGTGATAGAGTATTGACCAAAACCACCTCAGGGGAGGAAAGTTTATGTCAGCTTACAGGTTACAGCCCATCTTGGGAAGAAGTCAAGGCAGGAACTCAAACAGGAACTTGAAGCAGAATCCATGGAAGACTGCTGCTCATTGGCTCGCTCACAGGCTCATACTTAGATAGCCTTCAGCTTTCTTATACAACCCAGGACCTCCTGCCTAGGGAATAGTGCAGCCCACTGTGGGCTGGGTGAACATTGGTGATTGCCCACCCCAGACTCATATTATCGCCCATATTCATTCTCAGAATTCTAATGTTCTGATTGCCAACTTCCCTTGGGGAACCAAGTGCTTCCCAGGAGTTGGGGTATGACTGATTCCATGACTAATCCCTCCTACAAATGGTTGGTTAATCTTGGATTCACAACACGATTGTAGCCAGTGGGGTGTTGGAGTGGAGAGGCATAGGAAAAGTAATTGTCCTCAAGAAAAATACAAATGAAAAGATAGTCATGCCTTTCGATGTTGTCACTTGCAACCATAGGACAAGCAAACCCAACAGATAATGGCAAAAGAAAACAGCAAAAGAACCTGGATGAGGTTCTGTAGTCACTTAGCTGACACTACATACTACCTCTAGACACTTATGCACGAGTGGTAAATACTCCAAATATTTAACCAAATATTTCAGTGTTATTTCATTTCTATGACTTGGGGCTGAACGCATCCCAACCAATTATGTTATATCTAACCATCTCTTTTAAATGATGATAACATTTGGCAATGTCTGGCGTTCTCACTGTCTACAGAAAGGAGTGGAGTAAAAAATAATCACTCAACTCTTCCTTTACCTCCCTTAAAAGTCCCATATGTTTCAAGAAAGAAAATGTCTTTGAATTCCTCACTCCTGTCATCTGCTGTTTGGTATGTAGAATGTACCAACATAGGGCTACTGCCCACTTGATGCCGCCTCCACAGATTTCTGTCCAAGGACACCCTGTTAAAACTCTCTATTTGGAGAATTTCCTTCCATCCACGCCCACTGTATCATGGATGACTGATTTTGAGGGATATTTTTCTATCCTTTTCTCTTTTTTCCTCCATCCTTAGTATTCCTAATTAACAGTGTTCCTTTCCTTTCATGGTCCTAATAAGACTCTTCCTTACTGTTTGTTGTTGCTAATTGGCAACATACTTGTTTTTTCTTAACTGAAACATCTTCCAATGAGAGAAATCTATTTTTCTGACAGTGGTATCCCAGATGGCTAACTTTGATTATGATTCATGAATGGTTATGTTTCCTTCTAAATCAGACTTGTCACAATGAGTAAGCAATGGTACCTTCTCTATATTCCAAACACTGAGAAAATGAAATGTATTCTGCTCTCATGACCATACTTAATAAGGTCATGACATTTCTTTGAAAGCTGTTTCTCTATTCCCTTTATTTTCATAACTTATTCTTTCTTGCAGGGATGCAGGAAGTATCTTCTAGCCCTACGCATTTATCCGAACAAATTTGCCTTTGTCTCTTCATTCTGCTTCTTACAATGCATTTAAGAAGCCTTAGGCGGATCAAGTAACTCTAAATAGTGAGCCAGCAACTTTCATACTGTTTCCTTACATGCTCATGGCAGTATCTGCTTACCCTTGTTCTCCCGAGTCCTACATCTTTACCTTAATCCACCCTTTCCCACCCCCAGAAGTATAAATAGTACTTCGATACCATTTTCATACCATATAAATTAAAACACCTGCCTACATGTTTGCTTTTATAAATAAAATAGTATATATACTTTGCCAGCTTCCCTGTTTTCTTTCTTGTGGTGTTATTCATTTTTTACATTTGGCCTCATTTTAAGATGGAATCAATAGTTGTGTTTTGACACATTAGTGAGATACAAACAATTAACTAATATATTAGTTTGAAATTCTTCAGATATGACATAATACAATTTTTGGTTTTGATAGTAACTCCAAGTTCCAAAACCTATGTTCCAATATTTTTTTTTTCGAGACAGGGTTTCTCTGTGTAGCTTTGTGCCTTTCCTGGAGCTCACTTGGTAGCCCAGGCTGGCCTTGAACTCACAGAGATCCGCCTGCCTCTGCCTCCCGAGTGCTGGGATTAAAGGCGTGCGCCACCAATGAATGTTCCAATATTTATTTACATCTCACCAATTCCCTAAATTCCACCATTGGAAAATTCAGTCACCACTACTCCTGCTCTATTAATAATGTTAATGAGTTCACTATTCACCTCAACACAAAACTATTTCCCATGTGAACTATGTCTAGATTCTACCCTCTCCTTTCATGCCCACTGAAATTATAAAGCACAGCGTAACCTAGGCTTAGCTTACATTCCTATTTCCTACTTTCTGCCCTGAGCCAAGCCACGAGAATGACTTTCCCAGCACAGATGCCATTACCATCTCCATGACTTTCCAGTTCCTGCTTCTTCAAGATGCATTGCCCTCTGGTGTGGTTCTAGTGCCCTGGAGGGATTTCTGTCCCAAGGAAATAGCATAGCCTTTAGGAAAGGTGCATTTTCTGGAGTGAGACAGTTAGGAAATACCACTTATCAGTGGGTAAGTTACCAAGTCACCATGCCTCCAGTTTCTCTCCTATAAACTGGTACTAACCTAGGGTCCATCTCAGGGGTGATAGGAGAATTAAATCAGCTAGAACATGTTAAAATCTTTGATGATTAATCTTGATTGCCAGCTTGACCGGATCTAAAATCACCTAGATCTGCCTCTTAGCATTGCTATCTAGATTAGATTCATTGAATCTAATCTTATGAGTGAGTAAACATTGAATCCATGTTTGTCCTTCTGGGTTTGGGTTACCTCACTCGGGATGATATTTTCTAGTTCCATCTATTTGCCTACAAATTTCATGCTGTCATTGTTTTTCTCTGCTGAGTAGTACTCCATTGTGTATATGTACCACATTTTCTTAATCCATTCTTCAGTTGAGGGACATCTAGGTTGTTTCCAGGTTCTGGCTATTATGAATAGTGCTGCTATCAACATAGTTGAGCATGTATCTTTGTGGTATGATTGAGCATTCCTTGGGTATATGCCCAAGAGTGGTATGGCTGGTTCTTGAGGTAGATCGATTCCCAATTTTCTGAGAAACCGCCATACTGATTTTCACAGTGGTTGTACAAGTTTGCATTCCCACCAACAGTGGAGGAGTGTTCCCTTTGCTCCACATCCTCTCCAACATTAACTGTCATTAGTGTTTTTGATCATAACCATTCTGACAGGTGTAAGGTGGTATCTCAGAGTTGTTTTGATTTGCATTTCTCTGATGATTAAGGATGTTGAGCATTTCTTTAAGTGTCTTTCAGCCATTTGTGATTCTTCTTTTGAGAATTCTCTGTTTAGCTCTTTAGCCCATTTTTTAATTGGATTGTTCAGTATTTTGATGTCTAGTTTCTTCAGTTCTTTACATACTTTGGAGATCAGTCCTCTGTCAGATGTGGGGTTGGTGAAGGTCTTTTGCCATTCTGTAGGCTGTCTTTTTGTCTTATTGACCATGTCTTTTGCCCTACAAAAGCTTCTCAGTTTCAAGAGGTCCCATTTATTAATTGTTGTGCTCAGTGTCTGTGCTGCTGGTGTTATATTTAGGAAGTGATTTCCTGTGCCAATGTGTTCCAGAGTACTTCCTACTTTTTCTTCTATTAAGTTTAGTGTAACTGGATTTATGTTGAGGTCTTTGATCCACTTGGACTTGAGTTTTGTGTACGGTGACAGATATGGATCTATTTGTAATCTTTTACATATTGACATCCAGTTATGCCAGCACCATTTGTTGAAGATACTTTCTTTTTTCCATTGTACAGTTTTGGCTTCTTTGTCAAAAATCAGGTGTTCATATGTGCGTGGATTAATGTCAGGTTCTTCAATTCGATTCCATTGGTCCACATGTCGGTTTTTATGCCAATACCAAGCTGTTTTTATTACTATAGCTCTATAGTAGAACTTGAGGTCAGGTATGGTGATGCCTCCAGAGGTGGCTTTGTTGTACAGGATTCTTTTAGCTATCCTGGGTCTTTTGTTTTTCCATATGAAGTTGAGTATTTTTCTTTCCAAGTCTGTGAAGAATTGTGTTGGGATTTTGATGGGGATTGCATTGAATCTGTAGATTGCTTTTGGTAAGATTGCCATTTTTACTATGTTAATCCTACCTATCCATGAGCATGGGAGATCCTTCCCTTTTCTGATATCTTCTTCAATTTCTTTCTTTAGATATTTAAAGTTCTTATCAAAAAGGTCCTTCACTTGTTTAGTGTTATCCCAAGGTATTTTATATTATTTGTGGCTATTGTAAAGGGAAATGTTTCTCTGACTTCTTTCTCAGCCCTTTTATCATTTGTGGATGGGAGGGCTACTGATTTTTTTTTAGTTAATCTTATATTCTGCCACTTTACTGAAGGAGTTTATCAGCTGTAGGAGTTCCCTGGTAGAATTTTTGGGGTCACTTATGTATACTATCATATCATCTGCAAATAGTGAAAGTTTGACTTCTTCCTTTCCAATTTGTATCCCTTTGATCTCCTTTTGTTGTCTTATTGCTCTAGCTAGAACTTTAAGTACTATATTGAATAAATATGGGGAGAGTGGACAGCCTTGTCTTGGTCCTGATTTTAGTGGAATCTCTTTGAGTTTCTCTCCATTTAATTTGATGGTGGCTGTTGGCTGCTGTAAAATGCCTTTATTATGTTTAGGAATGTTCTGGTCTGACCTTTCTTTTCAAGTGTTTATTCTGTGATATTAGACACTGAACATTGTTTTTTATTTGATTTTCTATTTCATGGGGGCTCACAGTTGCCTTAGTCTCAGTGAGATTTTGGACCTTTAAATGGTGTTGAAATTGTTAAAGACTATGAATACTTTTGAAGTCAGGCAGAATGTATTTTGCATCATGAGATGGTACTGAGCCTACGAGGATAAATGATGTGTTTAGGTGTCCAACTGACAAGGGCTGGAGTTGTTATCACCATATTGTCAACTTGATAGGATCTTGAATCACAGAGCTAAGGCTCTGGACCTGTGAAGCAATACTTAACTGTATTAATTGAATGGGAAAGACCCGCCATAATTCTGTGCTATGGGTTTCATCATTCCGTGAGCGGGGGCCCTGGACTGAATAAAAAGGAGAGAGTGCCGTGAGCATGAGGATTTCCTGATCGTTACTTCCTGACTGTAGACACAGTCTTGACCAACGGCCTCAAGCTCTTGCCACCATGACATCCTCCACCATACTGCGCTGTATCCTGGAATGGTGAGCCAAAGCAGACCCTCCCTTCCTTAAGTGGCTTCAGTTGGGTATTTTGTCACAGCTATAAGAAAATTAACTAATCCACCATTTAACAAAGGCATGCATGGCATAAGATGGATACTTAAAAAGTACTTCTTTTTTCTTCATTTATATATGTATGGTGTGTGTGTGCGTGTGCTTGTGTGTGTGTGTGTGTGTGTGTGTGTGTGTGCATAAATGTTCTCATGCATGGGTACACATGTATGCACATGCATGTGAGCCTGAGGTTGACATTGGGAGTCTCCCTCAGTCACTCTCTACCTTATTCACTGAGGCAGGGTCTCACAATTAATAAACAGGGAACTTGCTAATGTAGCTAGCCTGGGTAGCCCACTCATTCCAGGGAGCCCTTCTCCCTGCCTTCCCAGAATCGGAATTACACACAGACTGCCACACCCACCTACGTGGGTTGTGCGTATCTGAACTTCAGTTCTCATGCTTACAGGAGCTCTAACTACTGAGCCATCTCCCCAGCCACAAGTGTGTAACGTCTTTTCTTATCATTATTGAAAATTTTGTGACTTTTACTAACTTACTTTTATTATTAGGTTTTGGGTTCTTTAGACTGAATCTTATTTTGTAAGGTTTCAGCACTGAGCTAAAAAGTAGCAGACACACCATACACATGTTTTCATTGAATGTTCGGGTTACCACTTGGCTGCTAATCCTTCCCTGGCTTCTTAACCCCTGTTGTGGTGGTTTGAATAGAAACCCCCATAGGCTCCTCTCTCTCTCTCTCTCTCTCTCTCTCTCTCTCTCTCTCTCCCTCTCTCTCTCTCTCTCCTCTCTCTCTCTTTCTCTTCCCCCCCCTCCCCCCCCTCTCTTTCTGCTGATCTGGATGTAGAACTCCCAGTTACTTCTCCAACACCATGTCTGCCTGCATGCTGCTATGCTTCCCACCATAACAATAATGAGCTAAACCCCTGAAAGCATAAGCAAGCCCCAATTAAATGTTTTCCTTTGTAAGGTCACCATGGTCATGGTGTCTCTTCACGGCAACAGAATTGACTAAGACACTTGCAGAATAAAATTCATACTCTTCAGCATCACTTACAAAGCTACTGAATTCTGGCTTTTATGCAACTACTCATCTTTGTCCTTTCCTATACTCCAGCTGAGCAAGGTCACTTGAAGTTCCCCAAGCAGACATCGCCTTGAGCAAGGAAGGCCTCTTCGCCAAACCTAGTAAGCATCTGTTGTAGTTTGCTTCTCTGTTGCTGTAAGAAACACTGACTTTTTTGTTTGTTTGGTTGGTTTTGGGTTTTTTTGTTGTTGTTGTTTTTTGAGACAGGGTTTCTCTGTGTAGCTTTGCACCTTTCCTGGAGCTCACTTGGTAGCCCAGGCTGGCCTCGAACTCACAGAGATCCACCTGCCTCTGCCTCCCGAGTGCTGGGATTAAAGGCGTGCGCCACCAACACCTGAAACACTGACTTTTTAAAAGTAACTTGGGGAGGAAGGGGTTTCTTTGGCTTGCAGGTTGCAGCCCATTATCAAGGGAAACCAAGCCAGGAACTCAAGCAGGACAGGAACCTGGAGGCAGAAACTGAAGCAGAGACCATGGAGGAACACTGCTTATTCACCATGGCTTGCTCAGTTTGCTTTCTTATACAACTCAGCACCATCTGCCCACAGGTGACACTGTCTACATTGGGCTGGGCCCTTCAACTTCAGCCATTAATCAAAAACAAACACCTTGCAGACATACTTACAGGCAAATCTGAAGAAGACAATTCCTCAATTGAGGTTCCCTCTTCCCAAGTGACTCTAATTTGTGTCAAGTTGACAAAAAACAACCATCAAAGTATCACTTGAGAAAACGGACCCCAATCAAGTTTCTTGTCCTTTAAAGTCTTTATTGACCCTTTTACAGGCAGTCACTGTGGTGGTTGAATAAGAATGGCCCACATAGGCTCATATATTTGAATGCTTAGCCATCAGGGAGTTATACTGCTTAAGACGGATTAAAAGATGCAGTCTTGTTGGGATAGGTGTGGCTTTACTGGAGGAAGTGTGTCACTGGGAGTGGCCCTTGAGGTTTTCAAGGATCTGAGACAAGCTCCGAGTCTCTCTTCTCCTACTTCCTCTAGATCTGGATGTAGAACTCCCAGCTACCTCCCCACTACCATGTCTGCCTATGTACCACCATGCTTCCCAACGTGATGCGAATGGGTTAAACCTCTGAAACTGTAAGCAAACCCAGTTAAATACTTTCCTTTGTAAGAATTTCTATGACCATGGTGTCTCTTCACAGCAAAAGAACACAGTCGCCAAGTCTAGAAATGCATAATATGTAAGGAATACTTTGCTGGTGATATACTACAATACAGGAGACAATAGTATCCGTTAGTCTGCTTTTCCAGGCCTCATGGCTACTTTGTAGCTAGAACCTACCTCTCCCTCCTTTCTGCCTTTTGCATCTTCTATGAAGCACAGGTTATCTGGAACAGAACCACTGTTCTGCCTTATGCAGCTTTATCTCAACCACCCAACCCAGTGATTAGTAAAGTCGAGTAATTCAACAAGCATTTGGTCAATGAATACATCGTCAACAGATATTTTTCAGTTATCGCTGCATAAGGTAAAAGACACTGCCATTCATTTAGTGTCAGTGGTGAATATTCCCAACACACAGATCTTCCCTGTACAACCACCCTCAACCTTGGTCTCTGGATGGTGAAGCGAAATACTTGGTCATGTGGCTTGGTGATCGATCACATACTGTATTTGCTGTGGTAAGCTTTCATTCACCATAAAAACACCTTTGATCAGACACTCCCATTTTAAACACACACACACACACACACGTTTCTTCTATCTCAGTTTTGTATTGGTAAATTCCAACTCGGTTTGCTCTCGGTGAATTGTCCAATAAAACATTGTTCCTTAAAGATGATATTCAGCCAGAAGAAAACAGATGCGTAGCCTGACAGTCTCATGACATAGTCTGTGAACCTGCAGACAGCCTCCGGCTAATGATGATAACCACGTTGTCAGACCCACATTCTACAGAGGAATACTGGCTGGTTTAATAAGGGAACAATGTCCAGGCTCTCTCGGCTTTAGTAATGACACACTGTTCTGGGAAACTCCACTTTCTATGAGAATAAACCCTGGAGTGGCTCGTAACTTGGTCACTGTGGGAACTATGAAAAACTCAGAGGTGCTCTGGATCAGCCGGAGGTGACATATTGGCTCTGATTTTGAGGACGCTCTGTAGAAAGGTAATGCTGCTGCTACCACTCACTAAAATCCACAGTGAATTTTTGTCAATAAGGTATTTGTGTGTCCACCATTAACCCAGCCTACCCAAAGCATCTTGTAATGTGAGCACAACAGCATCTCAGAGGAGCCAGGTCAACTCCCCAAGCTGTTAAATAAAACAGGATGAATCAAAAAGAAAGACTGCCATGGTGTGTTGCAGGTTATCTGTCCATCATTCCAAACACTTGGGACTAGGAGTATTTCAGACATCAGGGTTTTCAGATTTGGAAATGTTTGCACAGATTGTATTGCTTGAACAATCTGAAATGTATATTGTTCCAGAGTCTAAGGATTCAGGGTTTGGGGCTTAGGGATTTTCAGCCTGTACTCATTATTCCTTAAGACTCATGTCTGGGTCAATTTATGTGTAACCACTTCGACATCTAGCTATATGGACAGTGGTAGGTTTTTGTTAACTATTTTGATTATTTCAACCATTCTGTAACGTAGTAGGGGCATATAATCTAGGTCCAAACACCCCTGAGGTGGTTTGAATGAGAATG
>CABHPP010139378.1:0-59000 GCA_902168425.1 Peromyscus attwateri | reverse complement strand
TCTCTCCTTGCCACCCACATGTAGATGACCCAAGAAGAAACACCCGCTGAGCAGTCTGCCTTGTCATGGCTTCTCATGGAACAGCAGGCAGCAGCATGTCAATTCGGAGCATCAATCTTGCTCTTTGCCAGGAATTCTCACATATGTGGGCAGAGTTCGACAATTCTTAACATCATTTCCTGGCTCAGTCTGACGTTCTTCTTCATGCAGATTTTGGGTAAGAAACGAGAATTTAAGGCTTCTGACAGAAGCACTGATGACAAACTAATAAAAAGCTCATGTCTGTGTATGTGCCAGTGTCCCTGGGAGGTAGAATAACTTTCAGACTTGGGTCACATGTCATGAGTCTCCTGGGAGAAAGTCCTAACCTCACAAGGAGGTTCATCAGTGTGGGTATGTGTCTGTGTATGCTCGTGTGTCTGATTCAACTTCAAACATTCATAATGGACATTATGAGAAGTGGCTGCTTTGCAAAACAATGCACAGAGCAGGCGTGGGGAAGATGAAGCAGGGAAGTTTGTCCTGCACACTCAACTTAAAAATACTTTAATCCCAGTGAAAAAGTACAAACCAACCTAGTGAGAAAGGAAATTCAATTTCCCTACAATGTAAACACAAAGAAGAAATGAGCAGAGTCAAACGGGAAAAAATGACTGATGCTTATCATAAAACACCCTTAGAAATAGGAATAATATACCTAGACTAAATAGATGTGTTTAAACTAGTCGTTAGTGAAACAAAGCAACGATTACCAAACGCCCTCTAACCACATTGTGCAGCACATATGACAAAAGTTCAGGAAGACGTGAGGCCAGGGTTTGAAACCAAATCTCATGTTCTCAGCACTAACATGGGCTCTCCCATCATCTTCACAAATAGAAAAGGATAGGCAAGAAGGCTCACTTCTAGGGTACTGGTTATGGCTCAAGAAGTCTCAATTTGCAATTATATAGTCTCCAGTCCTTCATGATGGTTCCAGACTTCTGATAGACAAAGAACTGAATGAAAACAATCAGCTGTCAGCAGAAACTCTGTCTTGCTTGAGATGACAGCTGCTGTAGACAGAGTTTTTGTGTACCCTTGAAATCCAACTCCTACTCCCCAGCTTGACGGTGTAAGCAGGTGAGGTCTCTAGGGAGGACTGGGCTGTGAAGACAGATCCCCTCTTGAGTGGGAATAGTTTCTTAGTAAAAGAGACTCCAGCAAGTTCTTTCAGCTCCTTCTCCCACATGACATCATCAGGAGACTATGGTCACCTAGGGACCAGGAAGCGGTCCCTCATCAGCCATTGGACCTGCTTTGCCCTTGATATTTGATTTGACTAAACTGTATGCAGAACCTTGCCCCCCATTTTGTACCAAAAACCAAAACAGAACTAAACAAAAATCCCCAACAACAACAGCAAAAACATTGTGTGCCTATCAACCCAAGATGATTTTTCACATTCTTCTTCGATATGTGGACTTTAGTCACACCGGGGTTTGCCCAATTTGCTCATGCTAATGATGATGATGTCCTGACCTGCTCCAGAGAGTATGATAAATGCAGAAAACGTTTACTTCTACATTGAAATTTTAAAGTAAAATATTGTATGTATGTTTTATAGTTACATGGTCCGTAAAATATGATAGCACGGTATATTATCATATAATATTCTTATGCCCATTGGCTAAGTAGAGAAAACATACTTGTATTTGGCATATTTATCTAACTTTTAAAATAAAAACATTTAAGCACATGAGAAAAAATTGTAAAAACAATCACACAGAAAACTCCACCCTAAGGGCTTATCAATCTGCCTTGAATCAAGTAAGATGTTATGATTTACAGTCTTAGGAAAAGCAAAATGGCAGTTATAGTACAAAACTCTCAGATGGGGACTTCATGGAAGTCTGTCCATTTAAGAGGAAAAGGAAATATCACATGAGTTTCCTGTAATAACACCAGGAAATGGTTTACACAAGAGAAAATACAGAATGATGAGACACACCACTGCATATATCTTTTCTAGAAAAACACAATCATGACACGTTCAGATGTGTGCACACACACACAATGTGGTGATATATTGTGTACCCCAATAAAGCTTGCCAGACAATCAGAGGACAGAGCCAGCCACTAGATTAGACATAGAGGCCAGACAGTGGTGGCACACACCCTTAATCCTATCACTGAGAGGCAGAGATCTGTCTAGATCTCTGTGAGTTCAAGGCCACACTGGAAACAGAGCCAGGCAGTGATGGCACACACCTTTAATCCCAGTCCTGGGAAGCACACACGCCTTTAATCCCAGGAAGTAATGGCAGAGGGTGGAGAAAGGTATATAAGGCGTGAGGAAACAGGAACTAAAGCAGTTCAGCCGAGACCCTTTCGGGTGAGGACTCAGAGGCTTTCAGTCAGAAGATTCGTGGAATTGGTGAGGTAATGGGTGGTGGCTCTGCTCCTCTGATCTTTCAACTTTTACCCAATGTCTGGTCCTGGTTTTTTTTTGTTGTTGTTGTTGTTTTTTTTAATTAAAAGACCATCTAAGATTTGAACAACAACACAAGTGCATGCACACACATAAGAAAACAATTTGCCCCAGTGAGTTATTTTCCCCAAGAACTTGTAAAATCATCAGGAGCTCAAATTTATTTTTTCTTCTTTTCTTTTCTTTTCTTTTCTTTTCTTTTCTTTCTTTCTTTCTTTCTTTCTTTCTTTCTTTCTTTTTGGCTCTTTGATCTTAGTGTCTAACCACCTCTCACTGTCATGGGTTGTCACATTCCTTCATGTGTACAGTTGAATAGTTCATCACATAACTCCATAATCCTTCCAGGTCTTATTCCTAATCATGGTACATTTCCATATCTTCTCCCTCCAACTGGGTTTCTTTAGACCTTCGCGTGTATTAATCTGATTTAGAATAGTGGGATCTGGTGACTTATACAGTCATATACTTTGCAAATTTTCAATAAAAATAAATATTAATGTGAGTAAATAGTATTTTTAGATTTCTGTCTTCACTGTATTAATGGAACTATCTTTGAAGTCAACTAGTACTTAGTGTCTACTCAAGTCCATACTTCCATGTGAAGCCTCTGAAACATGCAAGCTACAGGCATTGGCATGTTTAATACTTGAGTTTTCTATAGCAATGCATCATGTTTGGTAACAGCTCATGCTTGTCTTATACAATTACATTTTCACATTGGCATGTTTTGAAACCATATTGTATAACATTTAGTAGTAGTAATCTCAGAACATCTGTATCCTGAAGTTAGAGTCATGCTCTTGAATCATGGGAAAGCTTGATTTCTCGAATCATGGGAAAGCTGGTAAGTGCTTCCTAGATGTTTTTGAGATAAAGAACTTTTTAAAAAGAAAATAAATAATTTAAATCCTATCAGTTTCAGTTTCTTAATCTTTTAAGTAGGGGTAATTATAAAAATTACAGAATGAATGATAAAAAATTATAGACATCAAGAGAGTCAAAGGCATAATGTTTTATAACAATGCATATATAATATAGTCTTTCATAAATATTTATTTTTAGAACATACCACAGGAATTCTCTTGCTTTTTGGTTTCCTACAGTGCATTTTCTTTGTTGAAATTCTCAAGGTATTTCTGCTTCTCTTTGAAATAAAGCAAGGCTAGTTTATCTTCCTTGTCCATGCTCTGACCCATGCACATTGATTTCTTGGTGTGCCTGCTACTTATTGATTATGTCCTTCTGTATATCCAGGTACACTCTGTGCATCTTTCAGAGAATCTGCCTACCCATGTGGGCCTTCTGGGGATGGTTACCACGCTGCAGCTGTATAAGTATAGGCTGCTATCCTTGTTCAGTTGTGTGAGCCAATCCCAGGAGGAGAGGAAACAGTTTCTGCTACCAACCCACCCCTAAAGGACATAGAGCTTGTGGATTCTCCTTCCCTCCAGAAGGGTGTTAGAGGCCACTGACAGGAAAGAGTAGAAATCCCTGGGAAATACATATGTTCCTTACAGAAGTGTATTAACTTCTTCAGCACTAAAGGATTTCTTCTTTAAGGAGGAAGTAGTAATATTTAAATATTCAACAACATTCAGGTACATAAAAACCACGAAAAAAAATTAAAAATCCAGATTTCTCTGGCTTCATTTATGGGAAATTTAATCTGCTTGATGAAGTGCCCAGAAAAATTCCATTTAGCAGTTACATCTCAAATGACCTCTGGCCCTACCTCAGGAAGAATTGTCATGCCTCCAAGAATTATTCTCTCTACAACATTTTCCTTAGCTATTTGTTTCAAATTCAAGCAACACATTTAGTGACTATTAGTGAGAAAAACAATTAGGTCCCTTTTGCTCATACTTGTTCTTGAATAAGTCAGAAAAGGACTTTATTGAGATAGAACTAAGCACCAACCATGTTGAATTGATTTAATTGATTCGGAGCTCTTCCCACTAAGTGTAGGTGCTGACAGCAAATGCAGAAAGAGTGTGAGGATTAATAATGAAGGTGACATTGTAGAATAGCAGGAGCCATCTAACAGCACACACTTATGGCTGGGAAAAAGACCTCTCAGAAGATGAAAGATGGTTGGTCCCAGGAAACAATTAGCCAATGTCCAATTAAGAGCCTTCTGCTAATCTTTTCCCAAGTTTACCCTACTTCTTTCCTAATTACTCTCATTAGTTTCTTATGCCTTTCCTAATTGGCCATAAGCAATAAAAATCCCTGTACAGAATGAGGAACGTGCTTGCTCTGGTGCACACGTGCATCAACCACTGCCAGCTTGCCCTAACATTGCCTTCTCATGAAACAGAACCTGTAACCAACCACATTTTCTAGTTCCCAGTTACCACTCAAGAAGGAGCCACAATGCAACAAATCGATATACTATTTCAAATAAATCCCTCAGAAATAATTTCTCTTTAAAATGTGATGCACACAGATTATAAATCTACCCCAAAATAAACTCCACCTTGGTGCTGAAGAAGTGTAATTGAATGATCAAGACCATAACTTGCATAGAGAGAGCACCATATTCTATAAAAAGAACTGATGGACTTGACCACAGAAGATTTCCATTTCTGACTTGCTCTCTGCCTTGTCCTCTTGGCTACTTTATCATCCCAGAGAAATGAGGGGAGGCATAGAGGAGAACGAAGAGGAGAGGGTTCTTGATTTGTCCATTTATTGTGTGATTAAGCCAAAGTTCTTAGGCCCCAACTCGCTCTGTCTCTCGAATACTCGGTCTCCAGTTTTGAGTTGCCACCACTACTCCAGCACCACTCTTGCACATGATGACTGCATCTCACTTGGTACTTCTCCAGGCTCCCACAACACAGCCTGTGGCCCGCTGCCCACCGCATCTGTCGGGTTCTCTGTGCCTACAGTAGCATCAGTCTGATGAATTAATCCAGAACACTGTACTTTTGTCCTGGGGCCTTACTCTCTTTAAAGGCTACAAGAGCACTTCATCAGTCTTCCAGACAAAGGGCCAGCAGGTTGGTTGTCTGCCTGAGGACAATAGTCTTCAGGGGCAGCTAGGCAAGTTTGTCTCTGGTTTCTATAGAAAGCCCACTGAATGAAGAAGAGCATTTAAGAACTTTGCTTTTCCCACCAAGAAGACTGCTCAAGTTTGTATTTATCACTGATAAGGTGTGGGGACTTCAGCAAGTCATTTACTGTTACAAGTTCCTTTTGTGTAGGATGAGAATGATACTAGCAACTAGTGAGCTGAATCACACATTGGATTTGACAGAGTTCTTGGTATATAGTAAGGCACTTGAGAAACGCATACTGGTCTCTGTATTTTCATTATTGCTCACATTATATCTCATCTCATATCCTGGGAATAACTGCACACCTGAAAGCAAGACTTATCCAGGAAGGTTATTTTCACAGAAAGTCTCTCCTCTTCCATGTTTTTGCTGGCTCCTGGAAGCCAGGGACACTGCCATCTTATCTCTCCCTCATGTGTGTCTGTCTGTCTGTCTATCTATCTATCTATCTATCTATCTATCTATCTATCTATCTAAAAATCTTTCTTTGGTGGATACTACAAAATATTTGGATGATGGATTTGATATTTTTCTCTTCTTTGATATTGGCCTAATTATCTTTGAGCTGCTTGAGAGACATTTACTTAAGTTTTATTTTATTGACTTGTAAAACTATGATGACATACAAATGATTTTAGATTACAAATCCACCTCACCCCAATCCCAACAGGGTCTCACTGTATAGCTCCACCTGTCCAGGAACTTCCTATGTATACCAGGCTGGCCTCAAATTCACAGAAATATACCTACCTCTGCCTCCTGAAGGCTAGGATTAAAGGCCAGGCCTTGTCTCATTATTTTAACAGGGATGTTGACTGGGTATCTAAATTTGGAATTCCAATAACTTTAAAAGTTATACATACACATAGACACACACATTTGGTTCTTTGGGAAGGAGCATGGTCCTCTGTCATGGCATGCCTGTGGAGGTCAAGGGACAACTTTAGGGAGTCAGTTTTCTTCCACCATGTAAGTCTCAAGAATCCAACTCATGTTGTCGGGCTTGGTGGCACATACTTTTACTGACGGAGCCATCTTGATGGTCCCTGAGCAACTTTTTATTCTTTTTCTCTGCTTCTTTTACTTTAGGGGTGATATTTTATCTGTGAAGCTATAATTATATTGATAAATGCTCATTGTAAGAAAACTGAAGCAATTTAAACATTTTTTTCCTTACTACTTTTTGATACTTTGAATTTCATTCAGAGGAGCCATGTACTAGATTCCAAAATGGCTTTCCAAACCTTGCTTGTAATGGGGCAGGGGGGTTAGTTTTGGAATACACTTCTAACTAATTAGACAAAAGTTAAAATTAGCTAAAGATTTCTAAACATTCCCCCTTCTAATGTAGATTCCATCCCTGTCTCTTCATCTTTTCCACTTTCCTTCAGCCTGGAAAGAAACAGGCTAGAGGAGGAAACGTGACCGTGAGGTAATGCTGATGCCCAGAGATTCTTGTTAGGGACCACAGGAGTATGGGGGCCTGACAACATCTACCATACTCCACAGCAAATGCTCCCTGTGTCTCTCCCCTCTCTTCTTAGGAAACAAAATATTCTAGTCTAAGTATTGGGTTAAGCCAATGTCACATTGGATGACAGATGTGTTGAGGTACTGATCTTTCCTCCCTAAGTTGAGTGTAGAGGTTTTGGGGAGCCTGGGAGGAGGGGACCTTGGTTAATTGCTGTAAGTCACAAATAACCTTTACCTTAAGTATCCTGTAAAGATGAATTATAATTTTCTATATACATCATGATGTCAGGCAGAAATCAACCCACTGTACATAGATCTCTATAACACTGAATCTATGCTAATTGACATCCCATTGGTCTTTGTTTACCTTTTTCTGTATCTTGACTATTCATTCATGTGCATCTCCTTCAAAACAGCAGTCAAGAGTTTGCCCATCTTGAGCTTACTATGGCATTTTATTGAATGGCTTTCCCTGGGGAAATGTGAAAAACTGCTTTCGTTTACTGGAGACGGACATCAGTGACAGACCAGAGAAATGACTCCACCCAAATCAAGATTAATGAGCCAGTGAGTTAGGGTTACTTACAGGAGAATGGGTGATGCAATGACAGCCTCATCTCCAAAAAGCTCATCTCCAACTCATGTGACAACTTGAGAAAGTTGCGTCCCTGACTCTCCTCGCCCAGCTTGCAGTCAGATCCACTGCAGAGTCTCTTCTCCCAAGCAAGTCTTCATTCCCTGTTTAAATGTGGGGAAGGGCCATGGAAATCCTGAAACTTGGGACAGTGTTTTGGTTTATGGGAAGAAATAATTACAAAATATTCTCTTTGTGGTGCTATAGGTCCAAACCTTCCTTCCTTCTTCCTCTCTATCTCTGGTTACAACAATATTGCACTGAATAGCTTCATGAGTACTTATGCACTCTTATGAATAACTTCAGAGAAAAAAAAGAAATTGTTGAAAAATGTTTACACTTTAAACATTTAGTGGCACACAGGTACTGACACAATTAGATTCCTTTTAAATTGTGATATTAAAATAAAGTTTGAGTCAATGATGAGTTTTTTTTCAGAACCCCTAGACATTATGGAGTGTGGTGATATTGTGTTCCCCAAAATATTGTGCACCCTAATAAACTTATCTGGGGCCAGAGAACAGAACAGCCACTAGACAGACATAGAGGCCAGAAAATGGTGGCATTCACACCTTTAATCCTAGCCTTCTGGAGGCAGAGATCCATCCATTAAAAGCCACACTGGAAACAGCCAGGCATGGTAACTCACGCCTTTAATCCCTGGAAGTGATGGCAGAAAGCAGAAATGTATTATAAGGCATGAAAACCAGGAACTAGAGCTGGTTAAGCTTTTAGGCTTTTGAGCAGCAGTTGGGCTGAGATCCATTTGAATGAAGATTCAGAGGCTTCCAGTCTGAGGAAACAGGATCAGCTGAGGAATTGGCAAGGTGAAGTGGCTGTGACTTATTCTGCTGATCTGATCTTCCAGCTTTAACACAATACCTGGCTCTGGGTTTGATTTTATTAATAAGACCTTTTAAGATTTGTGCTACAAAGGAGTACAATTCATCTTTTTATTTTTTATAAATCTCACTTTTCTGTCTTTCCATCTTTGGCTTTGAAGTTGAAAACGAAGATTGAAATGTCTAAAACCCACCGTGTCATGAAACTGATATGGAGAAACCCTCCCTGTAAAGCCTTGTCACTGGTTGCTTTGCTGTGTATGTTACTCAATTCTGTGCTTTCATGGCCTTATGAAAACCTGCTTTGGCATCTCTGAGAAAACCTTCTAACATGTGGTGCTGCTGAAGACAGACTCATCTGATGATGCTGCAGTGTGCACTATTCTGGCTTGACATTTTGCAAGAACGAGTTGGAAGCATGAGTCAGACATCTGAAACCTACCCACTCTCTATCCCCATAATTTTAAATATTTTTATAAGGATATTTGCCACAGGATTACTCAGAAAAAATCTGGGAAAAAACCAAATTACCGATATTAGAATGTTATCAAGTAGTTCATTTGGTTATTTTAAAAATAGCTTTTAATGGAAATGTATTTAGATGAAAATAACCTTGGCAGTACTAAGGGACAAGGCAGATATACAAGTGTGTAATAAGACTCCTATTTAATGTAAATTAGATGATATTTATCGTAAAAAATTTATAATGAGCATTTTAGATGCTTAAGATTTTTAAGATAACACTAAGGACCTGCACTTAAATTTCATGAAGATATTATAGTCCTTTAGAGAAATATAAGTAAATTTGAGAGAAGGCTGAAGGCTTAATAAATAAATACTGAAAACACATTAATAGAGAAGAGATTCTATATTAGAAAATACTACTTCTTGCCAAATTGATCTATAAATTTATATCAAATCCAGTCAAAATAAAAGTGAATCTGTGCATATGTGCAGGTGTATAAGTGTGCATATGTCAATGTTGACAAGATATCTATAGTATAATACTGTGTCAGAAGTATAAAACGCAGGCCAGCATAATGACCTCATGGGTAAAGCTTGCTGCCAAGCCTGAAGACCTGAGTTCTGTCCTGCAAGCTGTATGGTAGGAGGAGGAATCTGACTTCGGAAAGCTGTTCTCTGGCTTTTACATGCACGCTCACCTGTGCCTATATGTGTGTGCAAATGAAAAAATAAAATTTTAATTAAGGTATTATTTTTAAGTGAAACAATCTAAAAATTACTAACAAGGCCCGTCCAAAATAGTTGTAGATGATGAAAGGTTGAACACCCACATTATTATAGAAGACAAAACCTAATGGCTCACTTTATCAGATATCAAGAATTATTCTAAAGCAGCTAAATGGTTTTAGTAGTATTAGTCAGCAAAACAGCTAGATATTCACCTGGAGATGAGACCTTTCCTTCCTTCTCACTCTAGCCCCAAACTAATTCCAAATGAGCACATATCCAGGTGGATAGTTCAAATTATGAATTTCTGGGGTTAAAACGTTGAAGAATGTCTTCATGATTTCGCTGGAGGTAAAGATTTTCTAAGCAAAGCACACTGAAAGGCATAAATCATAAAGGAAAAAGGTGTTGCTGAACTAAACTATAATTAAGGTCAGATTGTGAAATGGTATCATTAAAACAGAGATATGGAAAGACACAAAATTCAGTAAGATGCTTGTTACACAGATATCACCAATAGACTCACTTCCAGAACACATATACTTTAAAAGACATTCAGAAATAAAAGGAAACAAATCAGGTACTGCAATATTTGAAAGTTAGCAAACTCCTTGAAAGTCGTGTTTAGTAAGTAAATAAACAACTGACCAATCAATAGTGTTCAAATTCACAAGTTCAAAGCCAGTTGAAACCAGCTCAAGTATTTCACAACCACACACAGCTAAAATAAAAGCAAGCAAGTAAACAGAGAACAGAACATTGTAGACTAGCCAGAACTTCTCCACTCTCTTGGTGGGAATACATGTTGATATACGTTGTCTCCTTCTCCTCCTCCTCCTCCTCCTCCTCCTCCTCCTCCTCCTCCTCCTCCTCCCTCTCCTCCTCCTCCCTCTCTTCCCCTTCCTCCCCCTTCTTCTCCTATCTTCTTATGTAGCCCAGGCCAATGTCAATTCCATTCTTCATGTACCTGAAGAAAGAATTCTTAACAGAATAAAGCATAAAATGAATGTTTCTGCGAGATTATAATAGCCTCAAACTGAAAGTAACTCAAACATCCATCATCATGAGTGGAATCAAGACACAAGTTAGACATTTTCATACAGCAACTGTAAGATGGAGCTGCATGCAACATGGATGATGATTTTCCTGAATGGATTCAATAAAGAAATTGGTATATGCTGCTTTCATCAATTTTATAAAGCTAAAATATTGTTATATACCTTCATAGTTCTTGGAAGAGGCATAAATGTAATGATAATATTTTATTTCTTTATTTAGGGGTTAGATATATGGCACATTCACTTATTTAAAAAACCAACTTATTAAGCCAAATACTTGTGTGTGTATTATATATTAACCGAATTTATATGCTAAGAAAAAAAGGTAAATAAATCATTAGTGTGCACACATACAGTTAACTGGTAGAAGGGTGAATTAGAATGTGATAAATTCCTTTTTCCAGTGTGAGGAAAATGAAGGTGTCATAAAATTGTATGTGGCCTCAAACTTCTACATATGCAGCCTGAGAACCTTAGCAGGATGCAGGTGTTGAACATGTCCTCTATTTGAGATTCCTGATCTCTGAGGCGGCTCTTTCAATAAGTATTTGAACCGGCTCAGCCTGGTAAGTGTTGCCAAGTCCTCAGTTTTCTGCCTGACTCCAGCTTGCCTCACGTACACAGTGCGAGCCCAGGTGCCTGGGCTGGCTACCTTTCGGAACTGACCTGTACCTACAGGTCTCAGTTCTTGGTCCACACCAGCCATCCCTGACAATCTTCCAGCCTGGGTTGAGAAAACAAAATCACTGATAGAAAAAAATGCAAATATTAAAGATTTTATTTTGTCTCCAGTCTGTTTTTTTTTTTTTTTGGTTTTTCGAGACAGGGTTTCTCTGTGTAGCTTTGCGCCTTTCCTGGAGCTCACTTGGTAGCCCAGGCTGGCCTCGAACTCACAGAGATCTGCCTGGCTCTGCCTCCCGAGTGCTGGGATTAAAGGCGTGCGCCACCAACGCCCGGCTCCAGTCTGGTTTTTATAAAATAGTCAAACAATAACAAAGAACTATGTCTACCACAGAGGGGTAAAAGTTTAAGTTCAAATATCAAAAATGCCAGGAAGTTTTAAAAAGATGGCTTTTACACACACATACATGCATAAAAATATTAGAGGAATTCTTCTGAACTACACAGCTCTCAGCCTAAATTCAAGACCCAGAGAAATATGTGTTTATTATATATACATAAAAAATAGCAATGCAAACAAAGTCACTAATTGCGTTTTTTAGGGCAGACATAGACTGTAGTGAAGGGCACAGTCAATCCTTTGTCCATGGCAGTTGGTTGCTGTTCCGTTCTAGGTGCATAATGTTGCAGAAAAATGCAGACTTTGTATAAGAAGATATAAGACTGATATATTTAGATGGAACTTAGGTATTTAGGCAGAATTTTCTAGTTTTTAATTTTTACTTAAAACTATTTGGAAATTTGGAGAAGTCAGAAAAATCATGTTTCTTGGTAGACTTGGCTAGGAGATACTATTCATTTGCAATCTCTCTCAAGTGACATATTTCATTAAAAAAGCAAAACAAAAACAAAACAAACACAAAACAAAACAAAAAACCAAACTGCAGAGTGTTCTCGATGGAAATAACTGCTGAGCCCAGTGGGGTACACAAGTCTAGGGCCAACCAAGAAATTAACTAGTTTTCTCAGTTTAGATAGCAAGTTTAGATAAACATACCTATTTATCCATGTATTCATCTGTTCAAGAAGCATTTACTAAAAGAGCTGCTGTCTGTCCAGATGCATTTAAGTTTGGCTCCATGACAATGATTACTTAATCATTTTCGGTAGCTCACCAAATACATGCAAATTCCAAGCCAGGAAAGGCGTTTTGCTGTGATCACAACCCTACTGGATTTAAGACTACAGCCCCTCTCTGGGAAAGCATTTTGGCAGCTGTTTTAACAGGAATTATTTGGGGGCTAGCTGTGAGATCCAGAGGGAAATTAGAATTCAATGAAGGTTGGCCTTTAAACTAAGGTCTTGTCATTGCTTAATTCAAATTTAAGACAGTGAATCATAAGGGACAAAAAAAAATCCTATCAGACAGATGAGTTAAATAAGTAAAATATTACAGACATATTTAGAAGTGGGAACAGAAGCTAGGGCTGTAATCCCACGTGACAAGGTCCTCAAAATTTCCTGTGTACCTAAGTGGCTCCACTATTCTTCTTCTCAGTTTGTTTCTGTTTCAAAGAGAAAGAGCATCAAGAATCAAATGTATATCATCCCCTCCAAAATAAATAATCACCATTGGGTCATTTTTCTTCTCTCCCCACTGCCTTTTGTTGTTGCTGCTGTTACCGTCTCCAGGTTTCCAGTTTTTCCTCGAATATACAGATGAAACTTCAATAAATAGTTTCTTCTTCACAGAGTCACTCAGCAGCCCAAGCATTAATCGTTTTTAGTGACAGTAATTACCCTTTGGTACAATCAGCTCTCCAAGCTACTCAGGGGCTTCCCAGAGAATCTGAAGTTGCCAGCTCAAGCCATGTTGAGTAAAGAGCCAGTGTGGATCCTTTCCTGGAACCAAACTATGTCTTTCTGAACTCTGTTTACAGAATTCAATTTGTTTTTGCTCCAGCTCCAGCAGAGCCGGTGACAAGGAAAAATGAACACATTCTTTAGGAATCCAGAGGTCAAGATCACAGGACAAAAGGGCCCGGTAGTTTATTCCTTCTTATCAACATTTTGTACTGAAGAAAAAAGACCGCTAAATTTCCCTGAAATTAGGTAGTCAAAATTGTAAGTAATTCTGGGGGTGGTAAGACAAACTTGGACAGGACTTTATTTGTGTCGCCCTCATTCTTAATGAACACACTTTCTCCCATGCTTTTGGAACTTCCCAGCCCCATTTCCTTTCCCTATAGCCGCTTGTCTGGCCTCACACCTGCAGAAGTATACATGTAAAATGTAGTTGAGTGAGAATATCATGTGGGTCCCTGCCTCCTCCGTTTCTTAGCCCCGATAGTCTTTATGAGAAGAACATCTCTGACAGCCACCCAGAATTACGAAAAAGCTCTGGCTTTGGCACGAGATTTCTAGCTGGATAATAGGTCCCAATAGCCATCCAATAATTTTCTTGTCTCTGGAATGAGGATAAATATCCACCCCACATGGCTGTAATAAGGATTAAATTAAGTGAGAGAAAGGAATGGTACATTGTACAAAAGAAGTTCCTAGTCAATGAAAGATTAATTTTAATTCCTAAGACAAATAGTATCTTGAATTGATTACAAACCTGTTTGCAAAACATTAAGGGACAGAGAAACTGAATTATCAGCAAATGTCTCTATTATTAGGCTGAAAAGGACAGAGCAGTAGAAAATGTTGATATTATTTCCAAAGCATACACAGTCATGTCAGTAGGGATGGCACCAAAGGAATCTATACACACCTTTATCTAGCAAAGGAATACAGAAAAGAAAAATTCATTTCAGGTTAAATTATACAGGAAGTTAGGTAAGCTAAAATCAGACAATTTTCTAATTGAAAACAGTTTTGGCTTTTAAAAATCCAAACATTTAGAATCTGAAAAAAAAAATGTGATATTTTAAATATTCACGGTACTGCCGGGCGTTGGTGGCACACGCCTTTAATCCCAGCACTCGGGAGGCAGAGCCAGGCGGATCTCTGTGAGTTCGAGGCCAGCCTGGGCTACCAAGTGAGCTCCAGGAAAGGCGCAAAGCTACACAGAGAAACCCTGTCTCGAAAAACCAAAAAAAAAAAAAAATATTCACGGTAGTTTATTTAGCTGTCATGTGGGCAAAGCACTGGGAATCTAGGCTCGTCTTTAGAGTCATGAGACATTTGATAAGCAAAATCAAACTTACTCTCTCTATTGGCAGATTGACAGTTCCTACTTTTACTGAGAAAGTATAGGAAATGTACATATACACTTCTATAATTTGGGGGTTGATGTAAAAAATACCTATAGAAGGGTATACACACCATCAATAGACAAATCAATAAGTTTTCACAAGCTGATACACCCATGTAACCAGCATTCCCTTAAAGCAGCAGTTCTCAACCTGTGGTTTGTGACCCCTTTGGGGACCAAACGACCCTTTCACAGGGGTCACATAGCAGATAACCTGCATACTAGACATTTACATTATGATTCATAACAGTAGCAAAATTACAGCTATGGAGTAGCAATGAAAATAATTTTATGGTTGGGGGTCAACACAATATGAAGAGCTA
Organism: Peromyscus attwateri; assembly: GCA_902168425.1. Classification (NCBI taxonomy): domain Eukaryota; kingdom Metazoa; phylum Chordata; class Mammalia; order Rodentia; family Cricetidae; genus Peromyscus; species Peromyscus attwateri. The sequence continues at coordinate 44,070 of CABHPP010139378.1, read as the reverse complement.
TATTAAAGGGTTGTAGCATTAGGAAGTAAAAACCACTGCCTTAAAGGAAGAATAGGATATCCCCTCTCATAATCCTCATACATCCCCTCCTGTCGCTTCCTATTTTATTCAGTTGGATTTATTAGAGTGGCTTACAGGCTGTGGTCCAGCTAGTCCAACAACGGCTATCTATCAACAAAAGGTCTAAGAATCCAGTAGTTGTTCAGTCCACAAGACTGGATGTCTTAGCTGGTCTTCAGTATATGTAAGAATCCCAAACAAAGTAGGCTGGAGCAATCAGGCAAAGAGAGAGCAAGCTTCCTTTTTCCATGTCCTTTATATAGGCCACCAGCAAAAGGTGTGGCCCAGATTAAAGGTGGATCTTTTCACCTCAGAAGATTTGGATTAGAAATGGGTCTTTACACTTCAAATGATTTAATTAAGAAAAAAATCCCTTATAGGTGTGTTTAGCCATTTGGGTTTTAGTAAATTCCCGATGTAGTCAAATTGACAACTAAGAATAGCCATTACAAGTCCACCCCACGCCAACTTGACACACAATCATATCATTTTATGTCAGGCTTAATTTCTAAACGAAAACTATAACCAGGTCATAATTATGCCCAATATGACATAACTATCCTTCATACAAAAATGTATATATTTATAATAAATAGCAATATCCATTGAGGGATATTTTTTAGTATCTCAAACAAAAATATGATAACCACTGATATTCTCTTCATTGATGTTACATTACATGATAAAGAAATTGAGGAAAGAAAGCACATGTGCACGTGTGCGCGTGCGCGCGCGCGCACACACACACACACACACACATACACACACACACACACACACACATATATATATAAACCTATTCTTAACAAAATAGAACAGAAACACTTACGTTAATTGTAACCCTCTGCTGCAATTGGTCACATGGCCTTAGTTGGCTTTTCAAACTACTTCTTTACTTCCCTGTGAAATTTCACAAGCCAGTGCTCCATCATATGCACTGCTGTCAACATTCTTATCTTCCAAGCTCCTACAGAACAGCCCACTGAACTCTCAATACTCAGTGACTTCTAGCCTGCAGCCTGATCATATGGAGGTATATTCTCAATTGAGGTTCTCTTCTTTCAGACAGCTCTAGCTGGTGTTAAGTTGACAAAACTAGCCAGCACAAGTGACCCCTTGTCAACTCAACACACAAATACCTCACTGTTAAGCCACAGCCTTTCCTTTTTTGTCCATTCCCAAGATCACACATTAATATTGACATTAAAATATAAAACTTACAAAGTCCCACAGTTTAAAAAATTCAAACACTTAAAAATTTCATCTCTTTAAAATATCCAGTATCTTTTAAAATCCAGTCTTTTTTGAAGTCCGATGTCTCTCAACTGTGGGCTCCTATAAAATAAAAAAATAAATGTGAAATACTTTTTTTACTTCAGGAGGGAAGAACCAGAGCACAGTCACAATCTGAACAGAGCAAAACCAAACTCCAACTGTAAATCACTCAGTGTTCAACGTCTGGGATCTACTCACAACCTTCTGGGCTCCTTCCAAGGCCTTGAGCCGCTTCTCTGGCTCTGTCCTCTGCAGCACACACAGCTTGTCTTCTAGGCTCTATCTGGCCTTCTACTCCACTGCTGCTGCTGATTTGGCAGTCATCCTGTGGGACTGGCCTCTCCAAAATTCTGGGATCTCTTGCTGCAACTGGGCTTCACTTTCACCAATAGCCTCTCAAAGGCTCTTTTCATGGTGCCAAGCCTCAACTCCTCTTCATGACACCTTCAATCTTGGAGCTTCATCTGCTACTCTGACTGTAACTTCACCAGTGGTCTCTCTTGGCCTCTCACAGTGCCAAGCTTCAGCTCTCCATGATCCCTTCATGCCTTCAAAACCAGTACCACCTGGGAGACTCTTACACAGTACCAATTTCAGCTGCCAGCACAAGGGACAACATAGGCTGTAGCAAGTCTTTCTCTGTACCACCAGCTCCCAAATAATGACACAGAGACTTCTTATTAATTATGAAAGCTCAGCCTATAGCTTAGGCTTGTTCCCAACTAGCTCTTATAACTTAAATTAACCCATTTATATTAATCTACATTCTATCACATGGCATCACCTCTCTTCCATCTTCTGTTTCCTCTCTATGTCTCCTGGCATCTCCCCTTTCTCCTTCCTAGAGTCCTCTCTGTCCCTGGAAATCCCACCTATACCTCCTGACTAGCTACTGGACATTCATCCTTTTATTACACCAATCACAGCAAATACATCTTTACACAGGGTACAAATATCCCACAACAATAGGCCACCTGCATATTACCTCTCAGGGACCACTTCTTAAAAGACTTCAACTCAATGATGCTGGTCTCTTCTTAACCACAGTTGATTCTTCAGCCCCAGCTGACCAGCATCCATTGTCCAAGCTGAGCAAAGGTTTTACTTAAATGGGTTTTGGTCTCTTGTTAGTCATTGCCAATTCTTTAGCTCCAGCTGACCAGACACCACAGATTCTTTGTACAAATGGCCTGGTAAGAGATTATGCTTTCTTCTGAAACTTCACAAGCACTGCTCTCAACATTCTTATTTTCAAAGCTCCTACAGAACAGCTCACTGAGCTCTCAAGACTCAATGACTTTTCTAGCCCAAAGTTCCAAAGTCCTTCCACAATCCTCCCCAAAACAACATGGTCAAGTCTGTTACAGCAATACCCCACTCCTGGTACCAACTTCTGTCTTAGTTAAGGTTTCTATTGCTGTGATAAAATACCATGACCAAAAGCAACTAGGGGAAGAATGAGTTTATTTGACTTATGCTTCATCACTGAAGGAGGTTAGGCAGGACATCAAATGGGAAAGGGACCTGGAGGCAGGAGTTGATCTATAGGCTATGGAGGGGTGCTGCTTAATGACTTGCTCCACCTGGCATGCTCAGCCTGCTTTCTTATAGAACCAAGGACCACCAGCCGAGGGGTGGCACTACCCACAATGGACTGGGCCCTCCCTAATCAATCACTAATTAAGAAAATGCCCTACAGGCTTGACTGCAGCCCAATCTTATGGGGGCATTTTCTCAATTGAGGCTCCCTCTCAGATGACTCTAGCTTTTATCAACTTGATATAACATTAGCCAGCACACTGCCCATATATGGGGAATCTAATATCATGGAGTAGTTCTATTAGAATTTATAACTCAAAAAATGACTTGACACATCATGTACTTAGTTTGGTCTGACTTCTTTTGCTCAGCACTATACCAATGTGCCTAGTCCATATTTTCCATGTGTTTGCATATCAATTGAATGGAAATAACACATTTTATTCACTTATTGTATTAAGTTTGCAGCCTTTAGAGATGCTTCTACCATGAACATTCTAGTGACTGTCTTTTGGTGAACACACACATGCATTTGTGTTTATTATACACCAACCCATAGAATTTCCCAATGAGCGAATAAGAACATATTTGTAGACAATACCTAGTAACTGTTCAAAGTAGCTGTGCCAAACTTTATTCCTATTGGCAGCATATGAGAATTCTGATTAATCCATGTATTTATTAATACTTGATATATCAGTTTTTCCATATCAGTATTTGTAATAAGTATGTAGCATTCCTATATAAAAAATCACATGTGTGATTTTTCAAACAAATTTATTTGTTGATCATGGCTTAGAGCTTTTGAAACCAATGTCCAGAGGTTTGAAGCTACAAATAAGCTATCTAGCTTCCTCTTCTCCAGAAGTGGCAATCCCACTGTTTGCTAGCAACCTTGTAAATAGGAGTTGGCTATTCCTAAGGGCCGAGGAACAGAATTGGGTGGACAGATCACCACAAAACCATCAAAGAGACCACACAAGCTTGGATTTATGGACTCTATGATTATGGTCCCTCTAAGGAAGTTGCCATTATATATTTAGTATAAGAAATCCCTGTCATATTAGTGTATTTGTTTAGCATAAAGTCTGAAAGTAGCTGCCAGAGTTTTAACATTTCCTATATGTCTGATCTTGCCCAAGTTTCTTAGCTTCTGTAGATCAGTTTCCTGATATGTAAAATATAGATAATAATATTATCTACACAACAGGATTATTATGAATGTTAAATGTGAGTTAAACAAGTTATATATTCCTAAACCAGTGACCAGCATATGGTAGTTATTATGTAAATATTTATCATTATTTCCTGTTACTATACCATAAAACTACATTATACCATTGACAATTATCTACAGTTCTTACAAATCAGCTATCATATGTAGATGTCATCTTTGCAGAGAATTCTGTGGGCAAAGGAGGAGAATTACCAGCCTGGGGACAAAGGGGTTACCAAGTTGACTGTGCTAAAAGTTCTGGGATCTCTTACATCAGTGAGATTCTCTAAACACTGAGATGGAGCCAGGAATCAGATTTTAGACTAAATAATGCAGTTTACTTGGGATTGCCAAATTTTTAACTTTGCAACGCCATGCCTGTTTCAAAATTTAAAGATGAAATAACCCACAAGATAGCCTTCAAGGGGAACTTGTCAAGACTCAATTGGGAAATAAAGGTATAGCCAACCAGTTCAGTTTGGATGCACTAATCTGTTGAAATAATAGGAAATGCAGCTCAAAATATCTTAAATGATGAAGAAGCATTAACCCTCAGTAAATAATCAAGTTTTAGGAACATTTTGATCAGTCTTTAAACTCTATTTCTCTAAAACTACTTCAGCCAGATCCTCTTGCATGCTTCGAGATGGCTGTGAGCTGAATGACCGTGGCATGTTTCCCAATTCACATCTAAGGATGGAAAGAATAATGTTTCCTACAGCCACTCACCAAAGGCCTAGGCAAGTGTAGCAGTGAAGAGGATGGAAATGATCAAAATGATCTAAGCAAATGAGGCACAGCTGGAGTGAGGGATGGGTAAGGCACACCCAGGTCTCAATGGTGCTGTGGTTGCAGAACTGTAAAATAAGTTTTGGTCTGGGTGGGGACTAAAATGATGTTCATTAGAGGAAGTTATAGCAGTGGGTGTAGAGGGCTGAGGAGGAAAGGGTAGAATTTAATGACTATATACTGTAAAGGAAACTTCTTAGGGCGAAGAGCAAACAAAAGGTCCTGTAGTGATCACACATGCAAGTATTTATTTAACCTTCTCCAAAGATGATTTGGAGGAGAGAACCAACAATGGGAATTGGAGGAACTCGCGACTCTGCTGATCATGTTATTACCCCTATGTAAAACATGCAGACTGTGGGTAAACTGTATGTGGAAACGCTGTTACGTTGGTGAGCAAGGTAAGAAACAATAGATTTGTTTCAAAGCAGGTGGAGTGGCTTTTAGAGTGGAATAAGCCTGGCTCCAGTTTTGTGAAAATAGCAGGCAGCTGAAGTTCTGTGTCATTGTCCACAGGGCTCTCTGTGTTCAGAAATCCCTGCCACTCCCCATCTTTCCTCTCGGAAAACTCCCACACATCCTTCAGCACTCGATGTAGATGTGATCTTTTACATAAAACATTCCTGATTTTTCCAAGGAGGGGTAGACTTTTTGTCTCTGTGTTAATATAACTGAGTAGTTAATGCTGTTAATACCAAACACATACTAGACACTACCATAAGTACTTTACAAAAGTCAACCAAATACACATAATGGCCACAGTAACCATACCTGGTAATAAATAGGTCTTATTTCATACATAAGCAATCATACTCTGTAGCATGAATCTTAACAGTTCTTATTCATAAAAACAAACTCAGGGCCTGGTATTGGAGTGAATGCTGGAAGACCAGAGAAGCGGAACAAGCCACAGCTACCTCACCTCGCCAGTTCCTCAGCTGATCCTGTTTCCTCAGATTGGATGCCTCTGAGTCCTCATCCAGAATGAATCTCAGCTGAACTGCTGCTCAAAAGCCTGAATGCTTAACCAGCCAAAAGCTTCTAGTTTCTGGTCTTCACGCCTTATATATCTTTCCTTTCTACCATCACTCCCTGGGATTAAAGGCTCACTTTCTGGGATTAAAGGCATGTGTCAGGAGCCCAGCTGTTTCCAATGTGGCCTTGAACTCACAGAGATCCAGAGGGATTTCTGCCTCTGGAATGCTAGGATTAAAGGCGTGTGCTACCACTGCCTATCCTCATGTTTAATATTGTGGCTGTTCTGTCTCTGACCTCAGATAAGTTTATTAGGGTGCACAATATTTTGGGGAACACAATACCACCACAATACTATTTTTTAAGGATTACAAAAATAGTCTATAAAGTACACATCTTTTTGTGAAGCCCTTTTAATTATTTTATTTTATGTGTATGAATATTTTGTCTGTATGTATGTATGTGTACCACATGCACACCTAATACTTGTGGAGGCAAGAAGAGGCCACTGGGTCCCCTGGAACTGGAGTTATAGCATGTGTGAGCCCCATGACAGTGCCGGAAACCAAACCTGGGACCTCTTAACTGCCGAGCCAGTTCTCCAGCCCCAATACACATTTCTGCTGGCAAAGATAAAACCTGAAAGTAATACAACCTAGGTTCATCTTGACCACAAAAAGAACAGCTAAGTGAAGAAAACCTATTTGCCTAAATAAATCCTCATATACAATCCCAGAGTAGTACATCTACTTGTCAGAACTTGAAGGGACCAGTCACAGCAGATGCTGTGCATCAAGAAGCCCAAGGAAAAACTGCAGATGATTCAGCTAAAACTTACCACACAGAAGAATCACTCAAAGCCTTTTCCAAGAGGTCCAATGAATATCCTTTGAAAGATACAATAATTGTTAGTCACTCAGGATGAAAAAAAAAAAAAAACAATTTGTTACAGCAGGTGGTGTGTTCTAAGTTCACTATGCCCAAAGGGATAATTCATGATAAACGAAGTAACAAGCAAACAGATTTAAAAGACTACTTCCACTCGAAATAATTTAGGGCTACTGGAAAGTCCATGGAATATCCCTTCTCCTCGATATGTGCTCTACATTCAGGATTGGATGAATCAGAGCCCCGAAGCCATCATGACATTTCTTTACTTCTAGTTTGATCATTTGGAAGTGTGTAAGCCTAGCCCTCTTGCCCACAACATGATATCTGTTATACCTTCTCCATGAGGCTGAGTCCTGGTACTGCAGATGATTAAGACAACACTTTCCCCAGTTTTGTAGGTAATGTTGACAACTGTGGCATGTAAAGCTTGGTTCTCTTTGATAGCACAAGAAATAGGGCAGCTAAGATCCATTGAATTTAAAGTCCAAGAGGCAACTCAAAGAATCATTTCAGGGGATCAGAAACGTTTAAAAAGAAAATCTTTTCTTTTTAAAAAGAATTTGTGGTACTCTATCCCTCTTTAAAATCTGTATTTTGTTAGTTACATCATTGTCATAAAAATAATATACAGATCAATTGCTATGACAGATAATTCAAAAAAATCTGAATTATACACTTATCTGTTCTTGTTGTTATAGCTGATGAACAAAACCAGACAAGTCAAATAAGAAGAAAACTCTAAATTTATGAAATAAATGTCTCATGTTCTATTCAAAGAAAAGTCTGATGTTAATTACTACAGCTTTTAAAACCCAAAAGGATAAACAACTCAAATGGAGAAGACACATTGTACTTCCTTAATAGGCATGAGGCAAGCCTGATGCTTTAAATTGACTTCCAGCTTAGTTTATCTAGCTGAGGTTTTTTCCAGAGAAAGTGAGTTAAGACATGATGAATCAGTTTATAGGCTACTCTTATTATTTCTGGCATCTTTCATCATATTCTCATAGGATAGTGTTGCTAGTAGTATACCTTAAATATATTATCTATTTTTTTTTGTTTGACAAGGGTAAATGATACTCAGCTGTTTTAATTTCTGCTGTGATAAAATTCCCTGACAAAAAGAAATTTTGGGGAGAAAATGTTTTTTTCAGCTTACAATTCCAGGTTGTAGGCCACCATTGTGGGGAAGTGAAGGCAGGAATTTGAAGTAGATAGTCAAATCTACAATAAAGAGGTGACAGAAACGAATGTGCACATGCCTTGTGTTCATCGTCCTAACTATGCTTCTACAATTCAGGACCTAGGGAATGATGCCACCCACTTTTTAGACTTGGTCTTTGTACACCAAGTAACACAATCCAGACAATCCCTTACAGACATACTCACAGGCCAACTTGTAGACAGTCCTTCCAAGAGACTGAGACTCTCTTCCCAGGTGATTCTAGATTGGTTCAAGTTGACAATTAAAACTGTCAGATTATAAATATTGACAGTCCATCTTCTTGTCTTCCAGTCACTGGGAACCCAGCATTTAGTCATGTGATATTTTCCCTTCCTGTCTTCTAAGAGAGGTCCTAGGGCTTTGCTGTGGGCCTTGAGTTGTGGACTTGATATGGGGCAATTGATAGACATATCTGAAGATGTCTGAGGTTCAGAGAATGTTAAGTGTTTCACTCTTGAATAGAGGGGAGTGAGACCTACCTGAAGAAAGAAAAATAAGAACAAACTTTAACACAACAATAATTAGAATATTATTGAGGAAGTCCAATTCAGAAAAATGTTTAAAGAATATTTGATGTTGAGAGCTCTCAGTGAAGGAAACACTGGGAACTTCAGAGAAATATACAGATAAAAAATTGTTTCGCCGGGCGGTGGTGGCGCACGCCTTTAATCCCAGCACTCGGGAGGCAGAGCCAGGTGGATCTCTGTGAGTTCGAGGCCAGCCTGGGCTACCAAGTGAGTTCCAGGAAAGGCGCAAAGCTACACAGAGAAACCCTGTCTTGAAACCCCCCCCCCAAAAAAAATGTTTCAAAATAGAATATTTAAAAACCATTTTTACTTAGTGTTGGCTTAGGCTACAAATGGTGTCTTCCTTTGAATGTCTTTTGAGAGTATTCCATTGTTACAGTAGATAGTTAACCACATTTCTCCACAGAAACTAGATTTTGAAAAAAGTAAAACTAACATCTTTTGGATTGTACTAATGTGTGAGGAAAACCAGAATTAGACAGTGAAGTACAGTGTCCAGGAAAAGAATCCAGGAAGAGACAAAAACTGGGATTTGATAGCAGATCTACCCGATACCAGTCAGTATATTTTTCCATTGTATACTGCAAATAATCTTTTCACTTTTCACTCAAAGCCAAAGAATTGGTGGTCAGTGTGTGGGAAGCAAGTTCTTTCCTGAGAATTCTCAGATAGTCTTCTGAATCAACATAGTTTTTTCCTTGAAGTCTTTCTTCTATGAAAACTACTTCATTCTACACAGTTAGTGCTTGGAAATGGACTAACTCAGATAATAGCAAGCAGGGAATGGTGGTGCCCAACTTTAATCCCCAAGCCGGGCCGTGGGAGGGCAAACAGATCTCTGACCAGGCCAGCCTGGTCTACAGAGTGAGTTCTAGGACACAGAGAAACCCTGTCTGGAAAACAGAAAATAAAAATAATAAATAGCAAAGAGAGATTAAAGAGATAATTAAAATTGAGTTGAAATGGAATGTGGAAAGGGAGAGACATACAGAGATAATGGAGAAAGTTGACAAACAGTACTCAAAAATACTCCCTGGAGAATAGTGTGGGACAAGTGGCTTGCTTAGGAGTGATTCCGCAAAGAATAGGCAAGAAAAAGTGAGTGGAAGATGAGAGAAAAAGCCAGCACTGGGTGTTAATACTCGGGGAACTGTTGCTGGTTGGTGATCAAACATGCCTCAGGATTGTTCCGTCAACACATAGGGAGGCTAGGACCTTGAATCTGCATTTCCCGAGCTCCTGTGCTCCACAGGTTGAGGGTTACCCTAGGGACACTGAGTTTCATATCCCTACAGATTGCACCAGAGTGTAGTAAGACAGACTCCCATGACCTTAAATTTTCCACTTAACTCTAACTATCTTCTTCCTCTAAAACAAGTTCCAGGAAGAGCAAAGGACAAAGACTAGTATCTGGTGAATCTTTTCTAATTGAGACATAACAAGAAACAGCCAGCAAGGTAAAACAAAGTAAGACTAGGTTTCCATATTGCTTTTACATTGGTATCCCTGACTATGAGACATCTCTCTGGTCATTACCGATATTCCATCTCAGATGGTCTCCTGAGTCTAGCCCAGTGTTATTTTTGTACATTGACTGCATTTTGGGGGGGGGGGTAAAATGCAAGTACAATTCAGTAAGCAAAGAGGCATTTCCAAATGTGGATTCTGAATATTCTTAGGGTTTCTATGGATCCTAGGAATTATCTTAATCCAAATCCCTGGTCACTCAGAAGCATCACATTAGTAGACTGCACTCATCACCTGGAAAGACGAATGGAACCCCAAGAGTCCATTTCCTGTGTGTTTCTATCTTAGTGACTCACACACACACACACACACACAAGGACTTTTCCCATCTGTTGCAGCTGGAATTTGCTTCCAAAACTTCCCAGACAAGCCTGTCCCAGTTTTCTACAATGTCTCATAATCTTGAGATATATAATTAATCCACCCCCAAGGCTGCTTTCTCCTGCAGCTTGAAACTGGTAAAACCATAAATGTCTTCAGGCCTCAAACACAGACCTGAAGGATTTACCCTGAAGGGCATAGGAACAGAAGGCAGAAAAGACCCAGCATGACTCCTTCACTAGGTTGCAGATTCTCATCGTTGCTTTCAAACCCTTCTAGAAAGGCATGATCTGTGGAAAATGCTCCCATGTTGATTTGTGCTGACTCTCCCTCCTCTTACCCCTCTTTCCCCTTTATCTTTGGTTTCTAGCATCATGGGGTCAGCTGTTTGTTCTACAACACAAACTTCAGCCATTGTGTGCTGCCTCACTACACGCTTAAAAGCATCAATTAATCACAATCTGGAACTTTTGAACTGTAGCCAAGTTTAACCTTTTCTCTCTCTAAGTTGACTATCTTGGATACCTATCACTACAATGGAAAGCAAGTATACCTATGATAATAATTCATAATAGCACAATCCATCCTGGCAGTGATGGCATAAGCCTTTAATCTCAGCACTTGGGGAGCAGAGACTAGCAGATCTCTGTGAGTTCAAGGCCAGCCTGGTCTACAGAGCAAGTTCCAAGATAGCCAGGGCTGTTACACAGAGAAACACTGTCTCAAAAAAAAAAATAAGTAAGTAAATAAATAGTACAAAAAATAGCACAGTCCAAGTAGATAGCATTGATATCCATAAATCAAAATGACAGGAAATAGAAAATATATTCATGCTTAAAAATGTTCATTCATATTTGTCTCAAGATAGAAAATATCACAAAATGAGAGGAAAAAAAAAGAACGTAAGAATTTAAAAAGGTAGATCATGTGTCCACACATATTCAGAAAGATGTACACATTCACAGATTCTGGACCTTCTTTCAGTACTTATGAAACACTCATAATAGCGGAGTCAAGACAAATACATGCTTGCTAGTCCCACAATGTAATAAAAACAAGCATTAAAGCAAAACCACAGAAGAAAAAAATATTTATCCCCTGAAAAAAATTCTGTGCTACTTTCTTCAACCTGACATCAAAATGAAAATACAAACATAAATCATGAAATTACAAAATAGTGATAAGAAAATCACTTTGTGGAAGGAAAGGGAGACACAACTTCAATTGAGAGGGAAATCTTAATAGAGGAGTTCTAGTATTTTGGTTATTTGATTTTCTCTGTTATTTTAAAAGAAAATAAATTCCAGATGGGTTCCAGAATTAAATATACTTTAATTAAAAATCCAGAGGGGGGGGGTGTGATGGAAGAATTTAAAGGTCAGCAGCACTTCCAGTTGAAAGCAACCAGAAGATGCACAAATGGGAAGAACCCATCTGTTTTCCAGTCCCACAGAATGGGGGAAGCATAGTAATTGACCCCAGAAAGAATTCCAGAGAAGGAGCCATCACCACTGCAGGCAGACAGGGGCCACCACTCCACATGCAACCTTTCCCTCGGGACATTTTAGACTAAACTGAGTGATGGTCCTGGGTTCAGACCACTAACAAGAAGAGAAGAAGTCAATAAACTGGTCTGGCTTAGGTAAAAAAAAAAAAATTATAAAGATGGGGCCGGACTGTGGTGGCACACACCCTTAATCCCAGCACTCAGGAGGCAGAGGCAAGCAAATCCCTGTGAGTTTGAGGCCAGCCTGGTCTACAGAGTGAGTTCCAGGACAGCCAGGGCTACATAGAGAAACCATGTCTTGAAAAATCAATTAAAGATGTTAAGGGCCACTTTTCCTGAGTAGGATGGATAGAAAACTTGTCTGGCTTTCTGCTCAGGACACTTGCTAAATTCTGCAATTACAAATGATGTGTTTGTTGGGGTTGGGGTTAAGACCTAGGAAAGAAACTATTTGTAAGACTTGGGACATTTGGGCAGTTTCCAAGGACTGATGAGACAGCTGGCAGAATGCAGAATCCACCAGCAGCAACAGGCCCCAGCGGTCTGCACCAGATTTCAGCTAGAATAGACTACAGCATAGTCGTAGGGGCTCTGGGTTCTGAGGATTGCTCTCGCCTGTTGCTGTCAGGATGAAGAGGTAGCTGCAACTTCCTGATTAAGATTTGGATTCTAATGTCCAACTGTGACAGTTAATTTCATATCAACATGGCTAGGCTCCAGTGCCCACCTGTTTGGTCCAACTCCAGACTATATGGGTCAGTGATACTATTTGACAGATCTGACTAACATGCATAGTTTAAGTGACTTTAAATAGAAGATATACCCCTTGTAACATAGATTGGCTTCATCCCACTAGGACTTGAGATCTGAAACTGAGGTTTCCCAGAAAATTAATTCTTCCTCAAAATCATAACATGTTAACCCTGCTCTTTCTAGCACGCTGTGGGCATCTATAGATTGTAGGCTCATGGCTAAGACTTAAAATCTTGCCTCTACTGCCAGCTTGAAATATCCAAAAGGGTTAGTTAGGTTCCCAGCCCAGCTCCTATGAACCAATTCTTTAAACCACCTCTTCTTCCCTGCTTCTCAGTAACTGCTTCCCCATGCAGGTGCTTCTCAGGATGCAATGGAATCACATCTCAATGTGCCAAGTATGGATTGAAAATACACTTAAAATACCAAGTCATTTGTTTTAGCTTGACTACCTTAAGTGTCATCAAAACATGTTAGCCCACAACTGGTCAAAATCATCTACCGCAGAGCCTATTTTGTAAAACATTGTTGGATATTTCATGCAGTCTCTTTAAGGTAGTACTCGAAGTGTAAGACAGGGTGGTTCTACAGGTAAACTTTTATAAAGTAAGAACGTGCCAAGCCTAACCTTTGTAAGTAGTGGCCACTATGGACATATAAATAAGACAATCTGTCCCCAATCCTAACAGCCCCACATAAAGGAAATCCCTTAAAATACGTCTGAATTCTTCAGATGCACAAAAAGTAATCAAAGGTGCACAACTTTCAAGATAGAAATCCAGTACATAACTTGTCTATTCAATAGAGGCAAGCCTGCTAAACAAGACTAAAATTTCCATCTTTCAAAATGAAGCTCTTCAGAGCAGTGGCATTTTAAGGTTGACATATTTAACCAACACATTTATTGCAGGAAGTGGAAGACCAGCTGTAGATTCCAGCTGCCTAGACAGCTGCAGTACCGCAGTGATTATTTTCAGGCCAGAATGCTTACATTTTAACCTAGTTTATAAAACACTGTAAGGTCCCATTTATACCGAAGACATTCGTTTTATTTAATGTCAGAATATATTGTGGGGGTAGATAAGATTTAAGCTAAAATGTTTGTAACCATTATGGAATGAATGGCCATGCTGAACTGAATTTTCATTCTAATGCAAAATTAATATTAAAGCTTGGACTGAGTGAGAATGTATTTCTTTTTGTGTTATTGTTGAGCAGCGCTGAAGTTAGAAGAACACAGGGTTTGCCACAGTCACAAGTGTCTGATGCATCGTTATTGAGCCAAAATACAAAATTTGTTGTAAAAGCATCTTTTTTTTTATCTTAATCAGCCTTTATCTGCATTAGTAGATGTTGTGTAAGTTCATAAATTATGGGAAGAGCCCTCTGGGCCACAGTTTCCTCTCTCCTTTCTCTTCTTTCCCAACCTTCTTCCTGTGTATCTTACACCACCAAGCATTTGCTGTCTTATTTTTTTCAATACATGGAACTACATTTTCAATTATAAAAAAGAAATCTAGCCACATTCCAAACAACACACTAAGCAATGAATGACTCACCTTGAAATATTATAATCAGAAAAAAAGATGTTAACTAAAGTGGATTTTCATTAAGTGGTTGTTCTTAATGAAGATCATGGCTGAGACTACAGTCAGAAAACAAATTCTGTGTCACAGAATTTATTTTATATTTTTCTGTAAATATTTGAATATAAGCAGATTATTGATTTTAATGACTGCCTAACATGGGTGGTGTGGTAGTTCGAATGTAACTGGTCCCCGTAATCTCATAGGGAGTGACACTATCAGGAGGTGTGGTTTTGTTGGAGTGGACATGGCCTTATTGGAAGAAGTATGTCACTGTGGGGGCAGGCTTTGATAGTTCTTATGCTCAGGATACTTACTGCCCAGTGTCTCAGTTGAATTCCTGTTGCCTACAAGATGTAGGACTCTCAGCTACTGTTCCAGCACCACATCTGCCTGCATGCCACTATGTTTCCTACCATGAGGATAATGGACTGAACCTCTGAAACTATAAGCTAGCCACCCCCAATTAAATGTTTTCCTTTGTAAGAGTTGCCAGGGTCATAGTGTCTCTTCACAGCAATAAAACCCTAACTAAGACAGATGGTTACATCTATCAACAGTAATACATGCTATAGAACATTATATAGTCCATTATCATCATGGTGGCATGCTTGCAGATGCTGGGTCAGTAGCTGACAGCTTTACATCCTGATCCACAGGCGACAGACAGGCAGAAAGAGAGAGAGGGAGACTGGACCTGGAATGGGCTTTTGAAAATTCAAAGCCCACTCCCACTTCCTTCAACAAAACCACACCCACTCCAACAAAGCCTGGTGGTCTAGTCGTTAGGATTCCGAGCTCTCAAGGGATTTTTGTAATAGAAACACGATTCATTTATCAGTTCAGAAACAATCCCAATATAAGGCTGGGGGGACTGACATATAGAAAGGAAGCAAAGCTTCCTGGGATATTATGGTCAACTTAAATTGAAAAAATATCCTCAAATTCATGGAAAAATTAAAACAACCAGGAAGGATATGATGCAAATGCATTAGAAACAGATGTAACCTGACTCCAAGCTCAGGGAGATGAGATGCTCAAGTTCATGTCCCAACTTCAACAGGACCAAGAGGCTTGGTTAAATGTTATTTCTGGGGATGTGTGAAGAGGGCTGTTTACAGATGAGCATTTGAATAAATAAACTAAGAAGGTAAACTGTGCTCTTCAGTGTGTTGGCTAAATACCAATCAGGTGCGGGCTTAAGTTAAGAAGAAAGTAAAGGAAGCAAGTTCAACTTCCTGACAGTTTGAGCTGTGATGTCACACCTTTTCCTGCCTCACATCAGGGCATACATCATTGGCTATCTTACTTCTGGGGCTAGCTTTGACACTTAGGCTGAACTCTACCCCAAGCTCTCCATTTTCCTCACTGCAGATCACAGGACTTCTCAGCTTCCCTTGTCACATGAGCCAACTCTTCATAATAAAATAAAATCATATTCATGTGGGGTTTTGTATATGTACGTTGCTATTTCTTTAGAGAATCCTAATGCACTGGGTAAGGGAGGAGACTGGGGATAGAAATGAAAATCAAGAGGAAGTAAGGAGATAGAAAGGAAGGAGAGAAGACTATTTTCATAGTTCGTTCTGAATGACTCCCTAAAATTGGCTTTCTCTCCCCCTCCAATGCAGGTGATTCTCACTTTTCACCTTTCCAATTGACCTTAGTCTTACCATGATGTTTATATCAACCACAATGCATATCACACTCTGAAGTTATTTCTCTGTCTTTTACTTGAGGCTGAGTATAAAATGTTCATAAGTTGAAGTCTTGGTCTTTTGCTGGTGGCACTAGGTGATTGGATCACGAGTGCACAAACTTTATCAAAAGTTTAATCCATTGATTATTTCATAGTGAGTGGGCAGTTAGAAGATGGAGCCTCGTTAGAAGAAATCAGTGGTAGATTATTAGATGTGTGTTTCTAAGGAGTCTATCTTGCTCTTGGCCCCTTCCTCCCCTTTTTGCTACCTGGCCACCATGGGTGAGCAGCTTTTCTCTGGCATATCCTCTCTACCACCATGTTTCTGCCTTGTGATAGGCCTGAGTATAAATGCACCAGGCAGCCATGGAATGAAACCTTGGAAACCATGAGTCATATAAGCCTTTCCTCACTTAGTTGACTTTGTTTCAGGGACAGAAAATGACTGACACGGAGAACTTCACTTGACTAGGAACTCTATGACAGCAGACATCTTGGTTTCATTCATCCATCAATGTAATCCTCAGATCATTCCCAACACGTTGTTAAATGACAGATTGGATAGTTGAATGAATGAGTGAAAGCAGAAAGAAATTGTGTTCCTTTGTCTTAAGCCTTCACTTCTTTGCCTATTAGCTAAAGAATATTTCTTACCCTGATGGTGAAGACAAGGAGATAAAGGACAAAGGGTCTTCCTCAAGGGTTCATGTATGAGGACATGGCTTTCTTTTTTTTTTCCATTTTTTCCTTTTATTGAAAATAGATTCTTTTCTCATACAGTATATCCTGATTGTAGTTTACCCTCCCTCAACTCCTCCCAGTTCCTCCTATCTCCCCTCCCCTCCAAATCCACTCCCTTTCTGCCTCTTACTAAAAAAGAACAGACATCTAAGAGATAACCAAACATGACAAAATAAAATATAATAAGATAAATAAAAAAAAAAACATCATATGGATGTTGGACAAGGCAACCCAACAGGAGGGAAAAATTCCCAAGAGCAGACACAAGAATCAGAGACCCATTTGTTCTCACATTCAGGAGTCCCACAAAAGCTAACTTAAAGCTATAATATATATGCATATGGCCTGGTACAGAGCTATGTAGGCCCTGTGCTTGCTGCTTCATTCTCTGTGAGCTCAAATGGACCTTGTTTAGTTGATTCGGAGGACCTTGTTCTCCTGGTGTCCTCCATCCCCTCTGGCTCTTACACTCTTCCTGCCTTCTCTTCGGCTGGGTTCTCTGAGTACAAGACTTTCAATTCAAGCAGTATTAAAAAGTGAAGCTTCAGGGAAAGTGATTGATTAGATCATGAGAACACTGCCTTCGTCAGTGGATTCATCTATGGGGAGATTCAAAATTTGCATTGACTATTAAAAAATTTTAGTGCATTTGTTTATTGTGTGTACATGTGCCTATGTCCAGTGGCATGCAGGTTGAGGTCAGGTTTATTTATTGTGTGTGCATGCATGTGTCCCATGGCATGCAGGTGGAGGTCAAGTTTATTAATTGTGTGTGTGCATGCATGTGTCCCACAGCATGCAGGTAGAGGTCGGGGCTCAGCTGGAAGGAATCAGTTCTCTTCTTCTACTGTCTGGGTCTCAGGGAATGACCTGAGTTTTCAGGTTTGATGGTAAGTGCTTTCCCCCTAAGCTGTCTGCCCAGCCTTTGAACAGACTCTCATAAGATGATTAGACAGTGGAAGGTGGAGCCTCATTGTGAAGAAGTAAGTAGGCATGCTCAGAAAAGGTATCTCTTGCTCCTGTTCCTTTCCTGCAACTCTTCTTGGCTCCCTGACTGGCTTGAGGTGGACAGCTTTTCTCTGCCACATCCCTGCCACTCTGTTTATGCCTGGCTGTGGGCCTATAAGCAATAAAACCAGTGAGTGAAAGCTGAAACCTCTGAACTAAGTAGTGATCTAAACTAAATCTTCCCCGTAGCTGCTGATGTCAGGTGTTTGTCACAGGGATGAAAAATCTGACTAATGTATTTTCCCACAGTGCTCTGCAGAGATGGAATTATTAGTCTTCATTGAATGCTGAGATAAAGAGAGTTTAGCTAATCTCCTGAAGGTCTGATAACTGGGTTTATCTTTCTTTCTTTCTTTCTTTCTTTCTTTCTTTCTTTCTTTCTTTCTTTTTGAGACTGAATCTCGTCATATCCCTAGTGGGCCCGGAACCTGCTCTGCAGACCAGGGTGTCCTTGAACTCCTAAGAGCTAGGTTTAAAACCAGAAGCCACCATGGCTGGCTCTAATAACTTTTATGTAGCCTTCTCAAATTTCAGAAACTCTGACAAGGCTCTTGACATAGGTGCTAAATTTTCTCAGATAATGTAATGATGTAAATGGTGCCTGCTATCATAAATACAAGGACAATTGGTGTTACAAAGAAAATTCAAAGAACAAAATAGCGGAGGAGGAATCCTTAAAATAGAGAAAAGTCACTCTTCAGGAAATCAAGATAAAATAAAGAAAACAAGGCAGTTTCCTGTAGGCTGAGCCTGGAATCACTATGAATTCCTGGAGTTAGGGCACCACTGAGGCTGAAATGCCTGAGTCTAATTCAGCTATCAAGAGACTTTTGTAAGACACCTTAGCCCTAAGAAATAGGACAATACTCTAAGCACAGATATCCAGGAAAGATCTCTAGAGTCTTAAATATCTTCAATCACTGTCTACTCCCAAACCCGGGGCTTTCAGGTTCAAAGTTACCACCTGAGACTCCCAGACGAAGTTATTATTTGGGAGTAGAAAAAAATTAAATCATTTAATGAAATGACATTGTACCCTTTTGTCTGTTTCCTTAAATTTTAAAAATATTATTTCAACGATTATCTATGACAGAGGGCTTTATTTCCATGATATCCTGGAAAAGAGAATAACAGCCTAGCATGTGACACCTGGCTGGGGCTCTGGGAACTCTTTATTGTTAGGGCAACACCCAGCTGTGAAGAGACAGAGCAACAGGCAGTCCTTTCTAAACTAAACCTGTGGTCAGAACACTTGGCCAGAGGGCAGGAAATGGCACATGAAGGTAATTTGGACTCAGCTCTCTGTTGACATCCAGAAAAAGATTATTAATGGACACACAACTGTGCTTAGATTACTTGCATATGGTGCCAGCAAATTCATAACAGCAAGCAACAGAAAAGTTTTGTTTGAACTTTGTTGAAGGAAAAGAGAAAATTAATTCTTTCACTGTTCTTTTTATAAACATTGATTTTTAAATGGTGTGTGTGTGTGTGTGTGTGTGTGTGTGTGTGTGTGTGTACACACACATGTGTCCATGTGTGCATGTGTGTGTGTTTGTGGCAGGTATGTGCATGTGAGCTCAGGTGCATATGGAGGGCAGAAGAGAAGATCAGATCCCTTCGAGGGTGGGTTCAGGTCACTGTGAGCCAGCAGAGGTGTATGCTGGGAACTGAACTGAGTCCTCCTAAAGAGAAGCATTCACTCTTAACCACTGAACCACCTCTCACACCCCCTCTCTCATTCTCAAATTCTGAAGTACAGTGTGGAGTGGAGAAGTGGGCGCAGCATACAGGCTCTTTTCCTCTCAAGGCATGTCTCACCTTAAGAAATACAGTGTCTCGGAGAATGTCATATTTTTGAGAGTAGCTCTTTTGCTTCTGTGAGAATTATTTAGTTTAGGAATATTATGGCTTCAGAGTTTCTATTCCTCAAAAGCTTGCTTCGAGTCAGACCTCGCAGAATTCTGAAGATGAAGGGAACACTAGAAGTCAGGATAGATCTGGGAAACACTGCTTGGGAAATGGTGACTAGGAAAGGTTATTTTGAGGCTTGTGAAATAAAGTCTTATGTGATGGATCATGCTTCTGATCCATTCAGAAATAGGTCGGGGTTGAGGAGACTGCCCAGCAGGTAAAGTGCTTGTTCTTCAAGTATGAGGTCCTGACTTCATATTCCTAACACTCATGGAAAAGCCAGGCCTGGCAGCATACATCTGTCACCCCAGAGTTGAGGTTTGGATATGTATATCAAGGGCTTACCAGCTAGTTAACTGAGCCAAAACAGAGAGATCCAGGTTTAGTGAGAGACTCTGTTTCAAAATAAGGTGGAGAAGCAATTGAAGAAGACATTTTGATGTCATCCTCTATGTCTACATATTCTACATATGTCCCTATGAGTGACAATATACACACATGTGTATATAAAACACAGTGTAGTAGGATTGGGGCAACAAGTAGGCTGGATACACCCATGGAACTTGAAACTCTTCCTAGCTAATGATTATGGTTTTCTGGAAATATCCATAAAAACACTTTTAGTGGGCCTCTCTAGTACTTTGCTTCTTCCTGTTCTCATGTGATCTTCATTTATCATGGTCTCCTATTCCTTGTTCTCCTTCTCTGTTCTTGATCCAGCTGGGGTCTCCCGCTCCCCCAAGCTCTCTTTCCCTTGACCCTCGCCCTTCATTTCCCCCACTTATGATCAGGCTGTTCATGAAGATCTCATCCATTTCTCCGTCATTGGGCGATCCCTGTGTCTTTCTTGGGGTCACAAAGATACCCCCACAATAGACTGCTGGCAATGGTCGAGAGACAGCCCGAACTGACCCACTCTGGTGATGGGATGGCCAATCACCCTAATTGTCGTGCTAGAAACTCCATCCAATGACTGAGGGATCTGGAAGCAGAGATCCACGGCTAGGCCCCGGCCAGAGCTCCAGGAGTCCAATTAGCGAGAAAGAGGAGGGTCTATATGAGCGAGAATTGTTGAGACTAAGGTTGGATAAAGCACAGGGACAAATAGCCAAATGAATGGAAACACATGAACTATGAACCAATGGCTGAGGGGCCCCCAACTGGATCAGGCCCTCTAAATGGGTGAGACAGTTGATTGGCTTGAACTGTTTGGGAGGCATCCAGGCAGTGGGACCGGGTCCTGTGCTCATTGCATGAGTTGGCTGTTTGAAACCTGGGGCTTATGCAGGGTCGCTTGGCTCGGCCTGGGAGGAGGGGACTGGCCCTGCCTGGACTGAGTCTACCAGGTTGATCTCAGTCCTCGGGGGAGGCTTTGCCCTGGAGGAGGTGGGAATGGGGGGTGGGCTGGGGGGAGGGGGAGGGGGCGGGAGGGGGGAGAACAAGGGAATCTGTGGCTGATGTGTAAAGTTGAATTATATTGTAAAATAAAATAAAATAATAATAAAAAAAAAACACTTTCAGGAGTCCTCTCACTGTGCTCTTGCTTTTCCCTGATAGAATGTGGAGGAAGTCTGTTATAGTTGATGAAAACCCAACCTAAACATCCTAGTAAAGGGGTGGGGTCTGAAATGTGAGGGAAACTGTAACTCTGTGATTCTCCATGAGTTCCTTTATCTTACTGTTTCGTATTTCACAAGCCTAGCCAGCACAAAACCTGGGAAATCAGCGTTATGGTCTTTACCTTGCCCGAAGTTCTCAATGTGCTGTTAAGTGTGGAATGGCGGCTGATGGCACTTTCCAGCAGGGCCACAGGAAGGCTCAGATCAGGTATCTGGGGTCTACACCGACACATCCCTTTCCTGAACCCTGAGTACCCAAGGAAGTACTGGTTGTACTTACGAGTACTTTGGGGTACTGGTTGACCTACGAAACTGTATCTACTAGTTGACTTTTGAGGGGTTTATGGACTACCTGCACTTCAAGCACTGTCCCGGGTGCTGAGGACCGAACTACAAACAGGACCCGGGACTCTCTTTAAGAGGCACCTTTCTCTTCCACATCAATACACATGTCTACACATTATTTATCAGAAATACATGGGTTGCACTGTAATATATGTGTTTAATACCATTTATTTTAAAAACATCCCAAAGAATATAACCTGTTAATTATCTAATCTTTTCTTCAGGGTGGAAATGGTCAGAGGTAAAGTGCTCCTCTAAAATAACTTTGTTTCTCCCTTTCTTCCACACTCTTTGTATCTTCTCTCCATATTTTGCACAGTACATACACATCTATTGAAATTTTTGTTTTCAGGAATACCTTTCCTTTGAATAGCTTAGGCAACACATCACAGGCCATCAGACTGAGGTCTGGTCCTGGATGTCACTTGCCATTCTGGATGTGATATCTCCAGATGTTGGATCTAAGAGTATTCTGAGAAAGTTCTGGGGATAGGGCCTGTGCTACAGGGGTTCAGGCTTGGACTGTTAAGTTCACAGCTCGATAGGATCTAACAGCATTTGAACTTTTCCACAGTGGCACAGCTATGGCAGATTCTGGGGAAAGCATCTTCACAGCTTGGTTCTGGCTACTGCAGAGTTCCATGTAATGCTGACACTCAGGAAAGCTTAGTCGGCTTTCATGTGTTCTTCAAAAAGAAGCTGGTTGTCACATTTCAAAGTGATCACACGTGGACTTCTAAGTAAGCGCTTGGCTTTTTATTAAAATGACATCTGGTTTGTGAACACCCAAAGTGACCTCACTTGGTGTAAATTACTGGGTATAAATTACTTTGTTGTTTTCTCTTCTCTTGGAAATAGTATTTAGAAATTCTTTTTTCATATTGGTTACTCCCAAAGACCTTGTCATCGTGTAAGTTTCCCATCTGTCAGGTCCTGAATTGAAAGTCCTTAGAAGATGACATTTGGGTTACCATCATACTTCTCTTTACAGTATGTTGTATATTTCTAAAAATAGTACAGGCTGCTTTGGTTTGCTTGTAGTAGGAGAAAGAATTAAAGATGGCCAGGAATAACTTCTCCTGTCTTTACATATTACTGTAAAGGTTGGAGGGATTTCTGAACAATTGGACAATGTTAAGAAAGTGAGAGACTTTGGAGCACTCAATTATAATTGGGATGTCTTCATCAAACTGCCCCTTTCAGGACACAGGGGTCTATGCAGAAGAGGGGGCAGGCAGACAGTAAGAGCTAGAGGTACAGAGTCTTCCAGACACAACAGGAGTGATGCACATGTGACCTCACAGATACTGTGGGGGCATGCAAAAGTCCTATACAAGTTCAAAATAAGGCCCAAGGGTAAGAGAGTAAGTAGACACAGACTCCCAACCCTAACCAAGAAGCTATCTGCAGTTGATACCTACTTGCAAAGGAAAAGTCATTTTTCTCAATGGAGTCTCACTGGGTATATTAACCACACTTCAGGGTAGGTCTCATGGCCAGGAGTAGTTGGCCAATACAAAATTAACTCAATAATATATCTATAGGATTTTTGTCCCATAATTGCTTTATTTAGGCATTTTAAATGTTATTGATCTTTTGCTTGTATAATTTTGTTTTTGTATGTATGTGTGTCTTGTTTTTTATGTTTGTCTTTTTAAAGAAATAAAAAGAAAGGATATGCATTTGGGTAAGGGTTGGTGGGGAGGATCTGAGAGGAGTTGGGGGAGAGGAAAATCATGATCAGAATATATCATATGAAAAAAAAGTTTCTCCAATTAAGAAGCGGGGGAGGAATTGAAGGACTTCTGAGAAACACGAAAAAGGGCTGATCCCAGGACAAAGAACAAAGACAAGGTCAAGCACAATCGGCCTTTAGGGAGGAGATGCCTTCAGCTGGGTGGGATGGTGCTTGTTGAAAGACAAGTATACTGCTCCACCTACTGAAAAAGGCAGAGCAACAATGAAGCAATCCGGTAAAAAGTGATGTGGGGAACTGGCTTATTTCGCTTTACGTTATGGCTTGGCTCTGAAGTAATGACTATTCGTAACATCAACTCATTTGGCATAATGAAAAATTAGATAACGCTGACAAAATGAAGACAATTGGAATTTATAGTCTTCCTCTTAAAGGAGAGAGGCACTGTGCAGTAGCTTCCACAGACTTCCTCTAACATGCTTCTGTGTTTCCGAAAAATTAACTCTCGTTAGTAACCATGTGCCTCTAGCATTCATGGTCTCTAAACAGTATTTGGCAAGGATTTCCTCTTTCTACTCTCCAACCCCAACGCAGGAACCTCATGGACATGATTTTTTTTATTATAAATTTAGGCTAAGATGAAAGGCAAGACTTGCTCACTTTCTGGGGGCTTCCATGCCAGTGGGTCTCACTGTGGCTTCCCCATTACCTGGCACAATGTCTAACACAGGGGGACATTGTGGGGGGAATCTTGAATGAATTATGACAAATTCACTAATACCATCTAAACATAGAAATCCTAAATGTAGTCTTTCTTCGGTGTCATGTTACAACTGGAAAGCTTAAAAAATTTCCCTGAGCAATTTCACAATAGAAGTTAAATGCTTTTTTTCCTGGCGTGTCTCTCACCTCATGACCATTTTCATGGAAGACCTATCATCAGGTCACACAAGTTCAACGATGATATGAAGCAAGTCAGATTTATTCATTTTTCTCAGAAAATATTTCCATATCAAACACCATGCAGAGTACCAAGGAAAGAACTGGGGTCAAGACAGTCTTCAACTTCACTGAATTTTCTACTGGGTCTGTGAGCTCCTCAGATTAGGAAATGAGCCAGACTCTTAACAAGATCTTAGTGATTCTCTCAGCATGTTATTCAAAACTTGAATTACTACATGCTACTGTCTCTGGCTAAAAACTGCAGAAGTCAAGGTCATGTGCTAAAATTAAGCTACATGGGTGTCTAAAGCACCCAGGAAGATAAACTTTTCTTCCTCTGACATCAGTCCCTGTACCAAGAAGGTACTTTCATGGGCACTCCAACCTTTTAATTCACAAAAGAACAATGTAGAGGTCAGGACTTGGTCCATTTTCAAGTTTTTGAAAAAAGAGAGAGAGAGAGAGAGAGAGAGAGAGAGAGAGAGAGAGAGAGAGAGACAGAGAGAGACAGAGAGAGACAGAGAGAGACAGAGAGAGACAGAGACAGAGAGAGACAGAGAGAGACAGAGACAGAGAGGTAACTGCTGTGTGTTCAGTGCAGTGCACAGCATGCCACTCTTTTTCAGAGTGGGCATAATTTTGCATTATTTGTACCACAGTCTTCTGGCCAGTTTTTTTTCTGTGTACAATAGCTAATATGTAGAAGTTTGCTTATGGGTGTGGTTTGTGGCCGGGGAAATGGTTGAGTAGCTATCCACTTGGGGCTGGAAATGACTCCTGTGCGTCTGAAACCACCATACAATCAGTTCCTGGATCTGGTAAATGTCTGGTCCATGAAGCAGTGTGTGTGTGTGTGTGTGTGTGTGTGTGTGTGTGTGTGTGTGTGTACAATGCCTAAAGAGATATGCTTCAGTCCTGGCCAAAACACACAAACAAAAATCATGAATGGCAGAACTGCTCATGAAATTATCAACCCCAAAGAAGACATCTAAGATCAAAGAGTTGGAAGGACAGACACCACAGGAACGAAAAGGCAGGTGGGGAGGCAGTTGTGTGAAAGTCAACAGTCCAGCGTTAGAAGGGAAGGCCAATCAAAGACTGTGGCCCAACTGAGGCAGGATGCAAGAGTGGCTACCTACTCAAGAATGGGATTCTGATAACTAAGATTGTTTTTTTAAATATCTTGTACACTGACACAAAATGGCAGACCATGAACAGTACAGGGAGTGGAAGCAGAATAGAAAATATTTCCCCAAAATGTGTAGAGATAACACCAGGAAACCTCTTCTGTTACATACGGAACTTCCAGTCTTGCCTCCCTATCTTTACCTCTCTTATTTGTCCTCCTCCATTATCCACAGAAGTCTGGCACCAAATTTTGTCCCTCAACTTTAACCTCCTGATGTTACCCCAAGTACAGTTGAAAGGCTAGGATTGTCCAAATTTGACTACTTTTGAGTTAGCAAGTCTTAAACAAATCTGGATTGTTGTCTTTATGCCAAGAAAACACTGAGATGATTTAGTGAATTTTCCGTTTTTTCTCTGTGTGGAATTATGTAAACATTATTTGAGCATATTAATCTAAGTAGTTTTTAATAAATGGAAATTTTTACCCCTAAAGAAAGTCAAGATTCTCAAGGGAAAGGACCCCACTAGTAAACCCAACTTTAAGCTTAACTCCAATTCCAAGTTTCCAATAAGAATTCTCCTCCACAAAGACTTGTTTAAACGAATGTCTTTTGATTGCTGTCCTTTCAGACAAGCTTGTGGTGATGCAAAGGTTTTAGATAGGTCAGTCTCCTCGTTCTCTGGCAGAGACACAAACAGTGCATTTGCAGAGAGTGAAGATAAAGCTGTATTTGGTAAACTTGTGCCCGGCTTTCTTATGCTTGTCCATGCCTGTTGATCTGAAACCTTAATATATACCATGGAATGAACACGGGCAGACTTTGAGTGTGAATCTTGATTAACTTTTCCTGGTTTCTTGAGTCATGTTCTAGGTGAGTCCCCCGCACCTCTGCTACAACACACTATACCTTGGTCAGTAACTATTCGCACACACACCAGGAAGATATTGTAAAGGACTAATGAACATATTCTGATTCCTTCTCTCTGGTTCCTCTTAGGAGCCTGAGCTTGTCCCAGTCCTGTCTCTGTTCAAGACACCATTCCTGTGTCACCAGCTGCTTTCGAGTAGGCGTGAAACCACAGATGTGGTATCTTTGGATTGTGATTTTAAAACTGGAAAGAAGGGGTAACATTACAAACTGTTTCCTCCTTCCCTTAAAAACCCCTGGCCAAGAGAAGAGTCTGCAAACTGGGGTGAGGGCAGAGAAGGCAGATTCCAGTACACCACCTTCAACTGGAAGTCACTCTATCCTCTACCTAAGTTACTCCTACACTTGCCTCTGAGTTTGTGTTGTCCGTGCTATTGTGCTCACTCACTTAAGATAAGTTCCCCTCCCTTCTCTTGGTTTTGTTTGTAGAAGCTCACTGACCAACCAAGTGTTTATTGTGTTTAAATTTTAAAATTTGCAATTATTATACTATTATAAAATTATCAAATGGTTAATATAAACAAAATGAAAAGCTTTAAATACAGAGAAGTGAGAACATTGGAAAATATCAATTCACCTGCAATCATACCTCTTAGAGACAGCCATTGTTCTAAATGCTAAAGATTTATATATTTATTTATGATTTTGTTCTTTTTTTTCTCTTGGTAGGAACTTGCTAAGAAGCCCAGGTTGGCCTCAAATGCCCTATCCCCTGCCTTAACTTTCCACATGCTAGGAATCCATGTATGTACCACCACAGTCAGCCATGACTTCCTTATTTCTTAAGATTACACTGTAATGCTCTATAGGGACAATAACTGCTTTACTGGGCATGGTTTTATGTTGTTGAAATTTGATTGCAATTCCTATTCAGTTATATACCTATATTATAAGTTATTTATTCCCATATGCTATTCTTGGATATTTGGATTGTTTTTAATTTTTGATGTTGGAAAGAATATTACTAAAAATATTTTTAGTCATAAATCCATGCATGCAGCCCTTATTGGTTCCTCATGGCCAAGTGTTAGATGTGTGTTTCTGTCAACTTTTATTTCTATTTCATCTCACTGAATTACTGTTGGTTTTCTTTTTTCATTCCTTTTGACAATCACCAATTCAAGCTTCTACAATATTGCATTCCAGCTGAATTACATACTCCCAGCAGTCTCTGTCTGAGAAGAGAGAAAAGATTGGCAGAGACTTTTTTCTAATATGAAAATGTGTTTCTGGTCATAAATGTTTAAATGTTTCCTGTGCATTTATAACTTCAAATTCATTGTGGAAAAGGCCCTTATATGTCTCGCTGTCTGGCACCTACTAAAATGTTGGCATTGTCAAACTTAGTGATCTTGTGGCTTCTTATGAAAACCCTGGTTGCACCTTTTGGTAATTTGAAGGATTTGAAATCCAACTGTCTTATCTAGGTGTAACTGACAGCAAGATGGAGGTTCTTTTTGCCCATAGCTAAAATTTGGCTTAGTATTACCTGAAAATTAAAGAAAGACCAGATTCCCCATTTTATTCTTCCACTGGCCTGACAGCCATGCTTGAATATCTTGGATGCAGAATGACACTTTTCTTATCTCCCATTCAGGGCCACTATTGGGGCATATGAGCAATCCACTGAGACTAATCCCTAGGACAAAGGTTTTAGGTATGAAGTTGAATTCCTATATTATATCCTATAGTTTTGATGTCCATGTTAAGGAAAAGAGAGGGGTTAACCTGTGAAACAATAGTAGTAACATAGTGTCCATTTATCCATTCTTCCTTTTTCCAGAAATTGCATTTCACACTTTAATATTCTCAACCCTTTCATTGGCACACAGTGATTCCTATAGTCCTCTCCATTTTAGAAGAAAACCTAGGTAAAATCACAGAGGTTGACAAACTGTTCTAACTCAGGAGATATACTAAAGATTACAGTGGGAATTTACATCCCCACTCCTCATGTAGATAACATGGACATCTAATTTCCTTTGATTGCATAAGGGTGACTTATGAAATAGAAATTGAGCACTAAAGGTGTGACTCAATGATACAGAGCACCAGGTCTTGGTTGATTTCCAGCACTGGAAAAAAAAACCAGAGGAAATAAAAACCTGAGAGGACTAGAAAAACAAAAACAAAAAAAAGAACCTTGAATAATATCAGTGTTCAGTGACAGGAAAGGAAAAATGAATTAGAAAAACTAGTAAAAGTGAATGCAAAAGAATGGCCAGACTAGAGCACGAGTGAAGAAGAGAATTGATTTTCAAAAAGAAAGATGCCAGCAGATATCACCGAGCCCTAGACTATTAATGTAAGGCCCATAGTGTATCTACTACTCCAGAGCTCAGAATCCCAAGAGTGGAAGAGCTGGTGTACTTTGTTATACTCTTACAAAAGGCTGTTCCAGAGAAGCAAAAATTAATCAAAGCAACTGACATAAGAGTATGTGTGGATATTGACACTATAACAGTTAATTAATTAAGGGTATCCTGAAACATTTTTAAACCCCCCCCCCCCCCCCCCAAAAAAAAAGAGTTCAAATTTAAAACGAAGGAAAGAGGAACATATTTACTGCACTGATTTACTTGGGTGGTAGCAGACAGGGTCTGGGATGGTAAGATTCAGTCTAGTAAGAAACAGGCTGATTTGAGGCCGTATCATTTATTTAATGGGTATTGTTTAATAATTATCCCAAACCCAATGACAAAAAAGAGACTTTAAGTGGACCAATATTGAATATGTCATTTTATTAGTTACTTATCTTGTTGCTGTGACAAAAAATACCTTTCAAAAGCAACTTAAGGCAAGAAGGATTTATTTCATATCACAATTGAAGAGAATCATGCATTCTTTCTCATAAGGAAGTCATAGTCCCAGGAGCTTGAGGCAGTTGCTCACATCGTATCACAAGCAGAGAGCTTGTGCTCAGCTCCCTTTCTTCTCTTTATTCAGTTCAGAATGTCAGCCCCTTGAATAGAGCTGGCAACAGCAGAAGGAAATCTTCCCTGTCAATTAACCTAATCCAGATAATCCCTCACAGGCACGCCCAGAGGACTGCCTCTGTTGCTAGAGTTTTCTCCAGTCCTGCCTGGTCCACAGTCAGGACAAATCTCTCTCACCCACCAGTCCCACAGCCACTTTGACCCAACCGAGTAAACACATAGAGACTTATATTGTTTAAACTGTTTGGCCTAATGGCTCAGGCTTCTAGCTATCTAGTTCTTACATCTTAAATTAATCCATTTTTATAAAGCTATACCTTGCCACGTGGCTCATGGCTTGCTGGCGTCTTCACATGCTGCTTGTCATGGCGGCAGCTGGCAGTGTCTCTCTCACTCAGCTTCCTGTTAGTCCCGCCTATACTTCCTGCCTGACCACTGGCCAATCAGTGTTTTATTTATTGACCAATCAGAGCAATTTTGACATACAGACCATCCCACAGCATGCCTCCTAGCTAATTCCAGATCAAACTAACAATCAGTGTCAAGCATCACAGTCATGAACTAAGGATTGTGGCTGATATAATTCTGAACAGAGCCATGCATGTCTGTTGGATTGACCAGTCATTGGCGGCTTTCAATCATGATTTCAGAGATCCCAGAAGACAGTTTTCATCATAAGAAATGAATGTGAACATTCTATCTACTTTTTGAAAATCTTACTGAAAAGATAAAGAAACAGATAAAATGCTGAAGGAATACCTGGTGTCTTCTGAGCTATTCTTTCCTGGCCTAACTCCCAGCTGTGCCAACAATATTCCTGATGATGTTGGGAAGGTAATCTGACTGCTCAAAATGTCTTAAATATAAAATTAGAAATAATAATTAATATTGTCATTAGAGTTAAAGTTAAATATTTCTGGGACCATGTCGGATATGAAACCAATACCTTATATATGAGGAGATACAAAATCAGAAGAATTTTGTTTTTTAAGTTTTAGAATGGGATATACTGGAGAAATAGGTTGATTATAGAAGAAAAATAATGTTATAATGGGTAAAGTATGATAAGAGTTTGGCAGGAAAAGTCTGGAGGACAGTTGAGATTTTTTTTTAAAGAAAAGATGAAGGCTAAAACTTGTTCATAATGTACAGAGAAAGAGATAATGATGAACGTAATAGTGAAACCCTTTAAGCAAGCTATATAAAGGGAAGGAGCCAAATTAGTGTGAAAGACTCCATAGTCATTGCTAGTCAGTAGACCTAATGTGTGGGAAAGAAGGGGAGAGGGAGGGAGGGAGGGAGGGAGGGAGGGAGGGAGGGAGAGAGAGAGAGAGAGAGAGAGAGAGAGAGAGAGAGAGAGAGAGAGAACTGTGAAGTGAATACCAACTTAAACTGGCTGTGAGCAATCATAGTGATAACACTGTGTGTGATTCTGTGTGACAGTAGCCCAAGTGGTTGCCGAAACAAGGAAGGCAGACGGTCAGATGGCTACAAGGTCTGGTACTTACAGCTTAAATACTCAGGGAGGGAAAGAAAGCAGGGATGCTAGAGAGTCTAATCAGAGAAGGAGTGAATGCAGTATGGCTAAGACTTACACAAATGGGGGGACAAATCAGGAGAAATGGCAAATGGGGTAATAGGGCTGCTGTAGAGGGACTAGACATCTCCATTTCACATTTCATGGGAGAAGAGTCTATGATCAGACTGGAACACTGGAGTCTGCTGTGGAACACTCAGTTGATATGAAGAACATGTATGAGTTTAGAACACAGAGCAGAACCTAAGTAAAGGCATCTGTAACAGAGATATCAGGGCTGTGACAGAGCTGTTCTGGCGATTTCATTGTGAATATATTCACAACCAACAAAAAGTCTCTACTCTGCCTCCAGCAGGCTACAGGCTACTTGCTGATAGGAGGTGTGGTAGCGGAAAAGGCTTGTCTCACTAAAATAGATACTGTATTTTCCATAGCCAGTGGTGTGATGCAACTCAGAGAAAGCAGAATGGAGCCTATAACTCTTCAGACCTCTTGGTGAGAACAGCTAATGATGCAAATCACAAATGTGGGTGGAGCAGCTGGGAGACTGCTGAGACATGACAGTGAGTCATGGGTGCACTTTCCAACAGCACCAGGATCTTGCCATCCACCCTTGGCTATGTCTTGTGGAAGTTCTAAAAATGGTCAAGAGACAGCATGGTCCCCAAAGCAGCAGCATGTATGGTGGACTGAATTCTTCTCTCCTAAGTGTTTGTGGTCTCTGGAAGAACATCATAAAGCTAAACTACTTTAGGTCTTGAGGGATGATGATGTCAGAGACTCTTCTGTGCACCAGTCTGGAAACCAGTTAGGCCAGTAGACACTTTTTATAAAGTGTTTGGAATTTCCTCAAGAATAGGAAGAAATCTCTTCACTATGCTGTTTCCACCCATGATACTATGTGGACACTCAGTTCCAGTTTGTTCAAGGCAGACTTAATAAGCCTGTGTTCTTTTAAAGACACAGCCTATTGCTACAGAGCACACAACACATTTTCCCACAGGAAGAGACATGGGAGCACAGAGAAAAAGGGGGAAGGACAAGGTCTTATGGCTTTGCAAAGGAAAAATATGAATCTTAGAATCTATTGGATCTAAAGTCATGCTCGGGTTCCTGAACTAATAGCCTCCAGATTAAGTAGAATATTAATCTTTTGTAATTTGAGATTCTTTATCTGGCAAATAGAGACAATAGTGGACACTTTATAGAATTCCTGATAAGGCTAATTATGACAGTGTATATAAAACACCGCATGTGATTCTAAGGGATCAGATATTCCCCTCACATTATTTGTTTTGGTCATGTGACTATAATAGTGTAGAACATAATATGTCATCTTATATTCTGCTGTTAAATACTGAAAACTACAGTAAACTCCCAAGTTTTCTTCTCTGAGTTGATTTCTTATGATTTTGGCTTTTACTTGCTTGCAGGTTGACTTTAATGCCCCCGTGAGATTCTTCTGTCTGTGGATGGAGCATAGCATGGTAAGATGAATTCTAAAATATTAGCTGCTGGCAACTCCAAAAACAATGTCAGATATTATGTCACAGGCAAACTTATATCCCCATGAGGTTTTAAACCAGTCAGTTTTTTAAAATGTATTTTAATTTTTTCACAGATAATTTCATATATGTATAGAGCATATTTTAATCATATCTGTCCCCATTCCACCTTTCCAATCCCTCTCAGAGCCTCCCCACAGCTGCCTACCAACTTCATGTCCTCTTTATTTTTTTTGTGACCCATCGAGTCAAATTAGTATAAACCATTCATTGTTCTTGTCTGACTAACTTTGACTAACACATATTACAGTAGCTCAGTTCAAAAGCATGTTTATATAAGACAGGTTCATTAAGATACCTGATCTTTTTCTTTTGGAAATCAAAGCATCATCTATCCTCGTAAAAATATCAACCGTTAGTAATTATCCTTCAATCATGACTTAACAATGTACTAAAACAGTGCTAAATTTTGTTGAACATTCTAATAACCTGAGGAATCTTTTTTTAAAAAAATCATACAAGTTCCTCCTTGGCAATTGTACACCTTGCAGCTTAATGGCTGCAGAGTATGACTGGACATGGGACTTTCCCAGATGACTCTGGCTCACAGCAGAGCTTGAGAACTGCTGGTTGGTTAGAGCTACTCATTACTGAAGAGCCATTAAAAAAACAAAACTTGCTTACAACTGCACACATGTGTTTGCATTGGAATCATTCAGCTTGTGCTCATTGATTCATGTGATAAATATTTATCTAAAACATTTCAAGACACAACCTTCTTAAAGTATGTTGTTTTTTAACAGTACTGATTCATTTGTGTTTGCCTCCATAATCAGGGAAAACACTTTATTGCAAGGGAAAGAAGAGTTTGTGAGCTTAATGGAGACTCTTTTGGTTAAAAAAAAGATAAACTTTACATGTTCCATGCCAAAATAATCCATAGTCTTCTCTTTTTCTCTTTGAAGATATTCTGTTTTAATAAAATATGAAAGTACGAGAGCAATTCAGATATAGCGGGTTTTTTTTCTAGGTTTCATATTGCAGTGTTAGAGACATGCCATGTATGCATGACACAAGTACAAAATAACATGGGACCTCCCCTCTGCAGAAAACAGAACAATCCCCCCAAAAGTAATGACTGAAGCAATCACGGAAACAGCTATGAGCAGGAGTTCTCCATGAATAAGAATGGGAAAGAGTGTGTAGGACTCAGGGGTTAAAGAGAAAGTCTTCAGAGGTGAAATGGGTGAGCTAGGCTTGGAAGTGGTGGCAGAATTTGAAAGGTGGGGGAAAGAACTGGGTTTCTATAAATCAAGAACAAACACATAGAAATGATGTAAGTTTCAGCGCTGTAGCAAACTGTAGACAGAAGTTTCTGTCTTGCCTGGTCCTGCAGCTGCTAAGTCCCAAATAAACACCCAGGGGCTTGTATTAATTACAAAATGTTTGGCCTATAGCTCAAGCTTATAACTAACTAGCTCTTATGCTTAAATTAACCCATAATTCTTGTCTATTTTTAGCCACACGGCTTAGTACATTTTCTCAGTCCAACATTCCTATACATCTGGCTGGCAACTCTATCTTTGCCTTTCCTCTTCCCAGAATTCTCCTAGTCTGATTGCCCCACCTACACTTCCTGCCTGGCTACTGGCCAATCAG
This sequence comes from Peromyscus attwateri, assembly GCA_902168425.1. Lineage (NCBI taxonomy): Eukaryota > Metazoa > Chordata > Mammalia > Rodentia > Cricetidae > Peromyscus > Peromyscus attwateri. The sequence continues at coordinate 10,221 of CABHPP010139378.1, read as the reverse complement.
CATTTTATTAAACCTATAGGAGTGACAAATCTTTACAGTGCATAAGAGCATTATCCCACATCATTCCAGGTGGGACAGAAACTTCCATCTACAGTAAAGAGCTTGCTATTCTCATGCAACTAACAATAGCAACTGTGAGATTTTTCAAAACATCACGACAATAAAATGAGTATATTATACCTGCTCACCATTTTCTAGTTTCCCAAAAAATAAGTGGTAAAGGTTATGTGACTCAGCTTCCATTACTATAGCAATTATCTGCAATAACCAATGTAAAAGGGGAATGGGTCTATTTTAGCTCACAGTTTTCATACTTTAAGCCAGTGACTGATTGGCCTTTTGTAGGACAGAACACCAGGCAGGTGTGGAGGAAGAAGAAAACTCACTCCTCACTCACCTCACAGCCAAGAGGCAAAAGTGACTGAAAGAGACTGGAGTCCACCGTCTCTTTTGAGGGAATCCCCCTCAAGACCCAGAGACTACCTATTAACCCTTCCTCTTAAAATTTTCACCACCTCCCTATAGCACCAAACTGGGGGAACAATCGTTTTCTACGTGAGGATCTTGGGGAGACATTCCAAATTTAAGCATTGGCACAATAAGTGTTTGATAAATTCTTATAGATTAAATGACTGAATGAGAAAAACGAAGGAAGGACTGAATCAGATTGACACTTGTCAGTCACCAACTGAATGTCCAGTCATGTGCTAGAAAGTAGGAACACATCCATGAATGACAGCCTAGTCTATTCTCTATAGCTGTTGCCTTCACTTTGTTTAAGACAGCTCTCTCTCTCTCTCTCTCTCTCTCTCTCTCTCTCTCTCTCTCTGTGTGTGTGTGTGTGTGTGTGTGTGTGTGTGTGTGTGTGTGTGTGTATAGCAAAGAATGGACATAAATTCATAGTGATCCTCCTGTTTCAACCCTCCTCCCACATGATGGATTGCAGACATGAGCCCCACACCTGGTATTCCTTTGTTCTTCAATTTTCAATTTTCTATAGATCACTTAAGGAGTTTACTAAAAATAGCACTGGGATTCATCCCCCTTTCAATTCCGAGAATGTTTTAGTTAGGTTTAAGGAAAATGCTTTTAAATAAAACCTTCCCCGTCCTCCAGGTATTCTGACATCACCAGTCTAAGAATTACACCCTGAGAGATAGTCAGAAGAAAAGGCCCATTTATCACTGAACAAAGGAATATATATCAATGTTGGGCAATAGGTGTTGTAGCAGTGGCTCCCTCAGGAGATGACACCTGGACTAAGTCCTAAAGAATGAGTCTGTATTCCTGAGATTCAGGATGAAAAGAGGGAAGATATTCCCTGCAGAAGGAGCATCATGGAGATAGAGGCCAAGTTGGGCCTCGAAAAGACAGGAATTGGCTGTTACAAAGATTCGCTATATCTTTGGATGCATTGTTTCTCAGTACCACTGTGGTCTAATGTTACCAAAGAAAAGGCCAGCAGTGCTTAAAGCATGTTAGGAGACAGAAGAGCGCCAACAGAGGCTGTGGGCGTGTTTCTCAGAATCCACCTCTACTCAATCTGCCTAAACTTGGGTTTACCCATGAACACAGTTAGTTCTCAGCTTAAACAAGATTCTATAATTCAATTCCAGGAAAACTGGGCCATAAAAAGCAGAACTACAGTTTCTAAGTACTGACTTCCTCTGCGCTAAGCATATTGAGACTTAATCCAGAATATGTGACCTTTCGCCCTAATTATGAAGAATGGAACAAAATGATTTTCCAACTGAATACAAATCATAAATGTGCTTCTCTAAGGAGGAACTCAGACTCTAAAGCACAGTCCAATGCAGTTTGTGATACATTTCCCACTTACACAGATCTGCATGTGAGCATTCGCTTCCTCTGGAAAGCACACACAGAAAATGATCCCAACGATAAGGCCTGTTGATTTGCTTTCTGTACGTTAATGCTCCTGATTTTCCTCCCATGCGGTGGAGATGTTGTGAATTATCTAAGGAGAAAGAACCAGGTTGACAGAAGACTGTCATTAAGTCCAGATTCCTCTGCACTTTTCCCTCTTATGTAATTCTGGTTTGGGCTCAGACAAGCTTGATGGTCTTTCAGATATGGAACATGCTTAGGGGAGAGACTGTAAGCCATCAATTGGAGGATTCTTAGGACATGTAGCTCCCATGTACTCATCCCTCAATTATTAATTGAAACCTCAGGAGTCTTTTGGAGTACCTGGGGAGTTATGACATCAGTTGTAGCACAGTAGGTTTCCAAAAGACCTAAAGGTGAGTAGAAATTCTTTATTTCCTGTTCCTTCATGCCAAGGCTCTGCACAGACTCTCCCATCTGTAGAGGATGGGAGTGGTGGCCCTTCCCATGTCTCCTCATTTTTTTTCTCTCTCGGAGCTGCAGTAGCTTGTCGCTCCACCTGTATTTCAGAAACATTCTGTTTGCATGATATAAAATAGTTCCCTATCTGTGCACAACATGCCTCAAGACTCATTCTTTCTAACAACCGGAACAACAGGCACACCCACCTCACAGAGCACTGTCGTCTTTCTTGAAAGGGATTTCTCTCACTTCCACACTAATCAAACTGGATGCTTGCCAGGATTAAAGGTGTGTGTGCCATCATTTTCTGGCCTCTATTATCTAATGGCTGTTCTGTTCTCTGACCCCAGATAAGTTTATTAGGGTGCACAATATATTGGGGAACACAATATCACCGCAGATGCTACTGCCTGCTGGAGAGAAAGCTGCTCTTTTTGTCTCTAAACCTGTAAAAGAAAAGTGAAGATTTAACATCCGGATTTGGGGGAGCCTGTATTTAAAGGTGGATCATTCATCAAGTATCTGTCTCTGGGACGCTGTTTGTTCTGTGCTGTAACCTGGGGAGTGGACTCTCACTTGAGGTGCAGCACTGGATTTGAACAGATGTCTCGGAATCTGCCTTTCCTCTTTGGTCCTGTTCATGTAGTCTTGTTGCATCTATCCTGTATTTTTCCCTTTGATTTTTTTTTTGGCTAACTATATTATTATTTTTTTAGATTCATACATGTATACAATATATACTGATATGTTCATGCCTCCCATTACCCTCTTCTCTCCCCTTCATATGCCCATTCACCCCCTTCTCTTCTTCCCATGTGGCTTCCTTCCCACTTTCCTGTCTTTTGTTTTTTGTGCAGGTCTAGTGCAGGTTGCCATAGCTGTGGTGTGCTCATGATTGCAGCCTCCATTCATATGGAAGTGATCCCAATGGAAAGACCAGAAGTAACTTTCATTCATAGTGATGCCAATGGGAAGGTGGAAAGTGGAGCTTTGATCTTGTCAAGTTCCTAGTGGGTCTGGCTGATTTCAATTAAATCCGAAAATACCTTGCGGTGTGTTTCTTTGTGGAAGTCTTGACAATTGCACACAAATCACCCCCCTTCTTGTGGATGGATCTATGATAGGCAACAAACCAGCATCTGAATTTCAGTTACTGTGTAGTACCAGTAACTGTTGAAGCACTGCCAGGTTTTTATGATAATTCATAATTGGGGCTCAGCTTCCTCAGTTGTAGGGTGACTGATTTTGTTTTTTAATCTCCAAGGCCAACCACAGTCAGCAGATACAGTTGTACACCGCTCCTCACGAGGGATTCTTGCAGACAGTTCCCATTTAGGACAATGACTTCTGTCAGCTCTCTACCTAGGCATAATCATTAGCTTTCTAGTCAGCCAAGTGTCAGGAAGTATGGTCCCAACAATTATCATGTTACTAAGAAAAAAAGAGATTCCCTTTCCCTGTGAACAACACTGAAATGTGTTTGTGTTTTCTCAGAGGATCCTAATGGAGCTAAAAGACTCCCATTACCTAGTGCTGTCAATAGTCACTATACCATAGCAGGACAAGCATCACTCACATGCTCATGCTGAAGCTAGTGTAAGCAAACCTACTGTGCTGTCACTCATACAAAGTGCCATAGCTTTGATGTAGATCACATAATGCTTATTTAATTATAACTATTAAATTGGTTTCTGTGCTGCCTATATTTGTAATTTTTGAGAACATTGTACATAAGCACTGCATCTGTATTACTTTTGCCCCTCTCCATGGTTCAACTCCTCCTGTGTCCCCCTACCTCCCAAAGTCACACACACACACACACACACACACACACACACACACACACGCACACCCTACCGAATCCATTTAAGGTTGCTCATGTGTCCAAGACTGACCACTTGGGATTGGAAGACTTATGTAGGAGTTCCCCAGAAGAAATAGATTCTCCCTCTCTCAGCAGCCATTGACTACCTGTAGTGCTTCATTTAGGGGTGAGACGGTGTGGAAATCTCCCCATCCACGTTGGCATGTCAGATAGTGTGCCAGTCTTGATCAGGCAATGACATTGGTGAGGTTTCAAGGGTGAATTTTCCCTGTCATATCTAGCGAACATGAAATAATAGCAGGCAACCAGATCTCCTGGCCCTTACAATCTTTCTACAGCCCTTCTCTGATCCTTTTAGGTATAGGAGTTGGACTGTAGATGAATCAGTTGTGATTGGGAACCCCACAGTCTGAATTGTTCCAGTTGTGTATCTCTGTAAAAGCCTCCATCTATCACATAAAGAAGCTTCATTGATAAAGGGTGAGAGCTACATCATCTGTGGGTTTAAGGATAAGTATCTAGAAATTACATTAGCTTAGAGAAATGGAAGTAGTAGGTTCTCTTCTAGGATCTATAGGATCTTAGTATGGGCAGTTGGCTAGGCCTATATTGCCAGGCGTGATTACATCCCACCGAGTGGGCCATAAGTCTAATTAGACAGAGGGTTATGCCCAAGTTAAGAGTTGTTACTTTTAGAGTGTATTCATAAAAAACATTTACTATAAAATAATATGCTATACTCTACTTGCATCAATCTCATGTATCTAACATTTACCAAGCCTTTTAATTTCATCAAAAGGCCAAGTAGAATGACTGGATTATATCTTCTAGGTTATATAATTATGCTCTATGATGTTTATCTAACAAAATAATTTATTGAAACATTTATCACAATGCATACCCATCATTAAATGGTAGATGAGCAAATATACACCCAAGCTCTGTCTCTGGGTTTACTCTTAGAAACACCTAAACAAAGGTATAACCTTGACAAGTTTGGAACATGAGTTAATCACAAAATCATTGTCTTTAAGACCAAGAACTATAACAAGAAAAGACTATGATTTTTGCAAATCTCCAGTTTTGACCAGGGTTTTAAATGAGTGATTGACAGCTTTTCCATATCAGTGTTTACTTAATCTTCAGTAATTGGTATAATATCAGGGAAAACCAAAGACCATGCTTCAAAGCAAATGGGCACACTTCATCCAAGAATGAGTCCCATGTCTTAAGAAATGGTTTTCACTTGAAGCTGTAAATGAATGTGAATTTCTTATATATTTTTTTCAATCAGGAGGTCCTGGACAGTGTTCTTATTCACACACAAAGTCACATGCCTCTTATCTACATCAAGGAGTACCAACTCTTGACCTGCTTATACCACATCTGTGTTGCCTATTGAAACTAATGTCTTCAAGTTCTGATCAACACTGTATAATATTTGACAAGTCTGGCTTCAGGCAGAAATCCTGTGTGTGATCTTTCAAGTATAACCACAGACAATTAAAGGGCTTTGATCAGTGGACCTTGTGAGGGAAATTGCCTCCACCACTGAACTTGGTGTACAGTGAGTACTGTAGTTTATGAAGAAGCTGTAGTTCAGGTCTCAGGCAATGCTCTCCTTCTTCAGGCCTGGCACACTCACATGTGACCCTCTGTTCTGTCTTACTGGGTTCTTCGCTGAGGGACTTCCTGCAGAGACTGCCTTATTTGTGGTCTTGGCACTTTCCCTTTTCTCCTTCCCTCAACCCATTTAGACTCTGCCTCTATGCCCTTAAAGAAGTAGGGATTCTGAGTTTGGGGACCTTCAGTGGTTAGGTTACTTTTCCCATCTACACTATATCTGATTCTCACTAGTGCTGTTCTATGGGGGAAATGAAACACTAGTACACTTGTTTGTACAGTTATAGCAGGTGAACAAAGACTTGGTTGCTTGCAGTCTACAGTAAGTGAATGAGGGCTTAATGGCTCCTTTCAGTTTGGTTCATTGCCATAACTGACTACCCACCTGGATGCTCAACAGTACTCTGTAAAACTATCGTGGACCACACAACTGCTCTAGCCTAACTCTTTGGCCACAATAAGGTATATGCACTCCTGGCATAGTATCAATGATGAACTGTTGTTGTCTGAGATGGGGCAACTCATGGCACCTTCTTTTAAACATGATAAGCATGTTTCCAATGGATCAATCAGTTATCACATGACAGTTCCCCAGCCTCTGGTAGGCTTTTGAAAACTCAACTCTAAGCCATGTTCCATAGAGTGTATTAACCATGCACTCTCATGAAGATGTCTAAAGACTCCTTAGAGTTCTTTATGGCTCTGACCCTGTGCTGACATAGGGCTTCTACATTTTTGAAATGAATAGAAAATAAATCCTGTTACCATTTCTCTCTACCAGTCTAATTTCACCAACTATATGGTGGCTGATTGATTGATTGATTGATTGATTCACATGTATTTTGTGAGATCATAGAAAGGGAATTCACCATTTCCTTTAGGGACCCTATGTGTTTTCTTTTTCTTTTCAATTTGCCAGGCTGTGACTTTTTATTAACTGACCAGATTACAAAAATACCATGGGCAACACCTAGTTTATCCATCTAATAAGCCTGTTTATTTGGTCTTCCCTGTTGCCAGCATCTCCACCTTCCACAAAATGAGTTGTCTTTCTCTCCATTCCACTGATGGAAAAGATAATTTGAAAGGCCGCAGGAAGTTATTCGCTTCTTTGAAGCGTTTTCCGACTCTATAGATCTCATGAATTAGATCCTTCATGCAAATGATGCTGTTTTTACCAAGAGATTAAGCAATCAAGGAATTATCTGTCAAGGCAATTCTCTTCTTACTGATTTTGCCATAGCCGCATTTGTAGATGAGCTCATTTACTGATTTCAGGTTGGGGTACCCCCATGCAATGTAAGGTTCCACAATCCTTAGCATGTTAACTGAGCGGTATTGAACTTAACAAAGGTCCCATTGAAAATCTGACGAAGGAGAAGCTGCAACACCTTGAGAACCTTTGGGCTTTCACCACTGATACCTCGGATTCTGATGGCAAACGCCAACTCGGTTCTGCAGGCATGTAGACGTTTTCAGCTTTTCTTGCCATCCTAGCCATCCAAATCTCGGTCCCGCACATCTGCCTGTAATCCTTGTGATAGAGCTTTGTCTTTTCATAAGATAAGCTTCCTCCTTGCCTTTCACAGTGTCTTCAGGGCAAACTTCTTCCAAAGGGGCTTCAACTTCAACTCTGAAATTCCTTTGCTTTCTCTTAAGGGTTTCTGGCACAGCAGGAACCTTTGCTTTCTTCCCCAGCACAGCCTCTATGGTTCCAGTCGGGTGCGGGGGGAGCTGGAATGTGTTTTCTACTCTTTATTCCAGAAGTTTCTCTCTTAGGGAGCAGGCCTGGTGACTACGCTGAATTCTCCGGGTCCCTCCGGAATTCTACTGATAAAAGTGACTTTTGCATAGAATGTCATTCTCAGTGGCCTTGATGCTAGAGCCTCATGGGAGACGTTGTTGAAGAGACACAGTCTAGCAAACAAAAATAATCCCAAGGAAACCCCAAAATCTTTGAGTTATTAAAATACCATGAGTGGTATGAACTTCCTCTGGAGTGTAGTCAACTTAACCAGGGGCAACTTTCTTAAAATGGACTCTTTCTCTCCCAGTAACTATCAGTTGCCACCAGCTTCTCTACTGGGAGTGGGGGTACTTCATGCCAGCCTCTCCCCTCAGTGCTGGGATTTCATCTGGCTTGAGCTTGCACAGGTCTTGGGTACTCAATCACCATCTGCTGTGTGCGCAGATGTGCAGCTGTCCTGTTGTGTGGAAGACACTGTTTCCCTGTAGTCGTCCACCAGTTCTGACCCTTCCACTCTTTCTGTCCGCTCTTCAACAGTGATTCAACTCCACTTCAACTCTTCCTGTTGCATCATTCTTTTTAGCCCTTTAGACCACCGCATTCTATTTTCCTCCTTTGAATGCTCCCCCACTGCTGGGGGATGTCTTTCTGTACGCTATGAATATATGTTGTTCCCATTGGTGAATAAATAAGCTGCTTTGGCCTATGGCAAGGCAGCTTAGAGGCAGGCAGGAAATCCAAGGAGAGAGACAGGAAAGAGAAAGGTGGAGTCTGGGGAGGTACGCCAGTGGCCACCAAAGAAGAAGAAAGATGCCAGCAGACAAGTAACACCATGGTTACATGGCAAAACATAGATTAGTAGAAATGGGTTAATTTAAGATGAAAGAGCTAGCTGGGCACACGCCTTTAATCCCAGCACTCAGGAGGCAGAGGCAGGTGGATCTCTGTGAGTTTAAGGCCATCGTGGTCTACAGAGCAAGATCCAGGAAAGGTACAAAGCTACACAGAGAAACTCTGTCTCGAAAAACCAGAAAAAAAAAAAAGATGAAAGAGCTAGCTAGCAAGAAGCCTGCCATAGGCCATACAGTTTGTAGCTAATATTAAGCAGGGCCGGGCAGGACCAGAAAAATTTACCACTACACCCCACTTTCACCCCACCCCCACATCAAGGCCCCTTATTAATTTACTGACCTCTATGGGTATTCCAAATGAATACCCTCTATGGTATTCACAAATAAGAGAAACTATATGATGTTTGTCTTTCTGGATCTTAGTTACCTCAATCTGGATGAGTACTTCTAGCTCTATACATTTACCTGCGAGTTTCTTAATTTCATTTTTCATAGCAGTTGAATAATATTCCATTAAATATATCACACTTTCATTATTCATTCATTAGTTAATGGACATCTATCAACAGTTTCCATTTCCTGGTTGTTGTGAATAGGGGAGCAATGGACATGGGTGAGGAGGTTTCTCTATAGTGAAATATAGAGTCCTTTGAGTATATGCCCAAGAACAGTACAGCTGGATCATGTAGTACATCTATTTCTAGCTTTTTGAGGAACCTCTACACTAATTTACATAGTGGCTGTACCAGTATGCACTCCAGCCAACAGTGAGTGTTCCATTTTCCAACATCCACACCAGTGCCTATCATTGATTTTTTTTTTTTTTTAATCTGAGCAATTCTGGCTGCGGTAAGATGAAATCTCAAAGTAGTTCAAATTTATATCACCCTGATGGTTAAGGGTATCAAGCATTTTAAGAAATGTTTCTTAGTCTGTATTACATCTTTTGAGATCTCTGTTTAGTTCTATGTCTCATAATTAATTGGGTTATTTTCTTGATGGTCGGTGTTTTTATTATTTGTATACTCTAGATATTAACTCATGTCATATGTATAACTGGTAAAGATTTTTTTTTTTTTACATTCAGTACACTGCCTCATGGTGTCTTTGCTGCATAGAAGCTTCTTAGTTTCATAAAGTCCCATTTATGACAGTGAAAGTATCATTTCAGAAGAAAACAAGATTTGATTTATCCAGAAAGGTTTTTAAGTTGGGTCTTGGATGACAGGTTGGTCTGAAGACTTTTCTCAATGTCTATGCTGTGAGATTAGTTGCACCCCAAAATGTCCTATCTCTCTCCTATGTGTCAATAATTCCTAGTTCAATCAGCATTTGGAAAGTGATGTTTAATGCCCCTAAGTCATGCTGTTCAAAACGCCTTCTCAATCTACTATATTAAAACCCATGACGAAACAAGTCAGGAGCCAAGTTTATGAAAGTACAGAAAGATAAGCAAGACACACCTCAGGAACTGTACGTGCAGACGTGCTTGGCTGCAGGCCCAAGGAGATCTCAGCCTACGCAGTAGCAGCCTGAGATGCTTACACTTGGCCGGCCTTGTTTTGTTTTGTAGACTTTTTCTTATTTGGGTCTTTTTCCTGTTTTCTGAAGAGATCAGTTTCTTCCCGAGGTTTTCATCTGTTCTTTGTCTCAACTGTCAAGAAGCTGCGTGATGCTCTCCTAGCTTGATCCTATTGGAGTGTAATTTAACCAGGAACAATCATTGGCTCCAATGTGATGAAAAAGTTCTGCTCTCCCTGAGGAGAGCCTGTGCACATCAGCAGCCCCTTTTTAGAGACTATTTTTCTCCTGTCTCCATCTGGTCTCAGAGAGTCAACTCAAGAAGCCTTACTTTCTGTATCCCA
>CABHPP010139377.1:506-22029 GCA_902168425.1 Peromyscus attwateri | reverse complement strand
TTCTGTCCCTTGCAGGTGCAGGGGTCAGGCAAGAAGCCTGGGCTTCTGGCTTAGGACACCAGTTTGAGAATGCTCTTTCCCAGACGCAATGATTTTTCAAAATTTAAATTTACTCATTTTTTTTAATTTTATAATTTAATTTAATTTTACATATCAGCCACGGATTCCCTTGTTCTCCTCCCTCCCGCCCCCCCCCACTTTCCCCCCAGCCCACTCCCCATTCCCATCTCCTCCATGGCAAAGACTCCCCTGAGGAGTGAGTTCAACTTGGTAGATTCAGTCCAGGCAGGTCCAGTCCCCTCCTCCCAGGCTGAGCCAAGTGTCCCTGTATAAGCCCCAGGTTCCAAACAGCCAGCACATGCACTGAGGACAGGTCCCGGTCCCACTGCCTGGGTGCCTCCCAAACAGATCAAGCTAATCAACTGTCTCACTTATCCAGAGGGCCTGATCCAGTTGGGGGCTCCTCAGCTATTGGTTCATAGTTCATGTGTTTCCATTCGTTTGGCTATTTGTCCCTGTGCTTTTTCCAACCTTGGTCTCAACGGTTCTCGCTCATACAAACCCTCCTCTTTCTCGCCAATTGGACTCCTGGAACTCCACCTGGGGCCTGGCCATGGATCTCTGCATCCGGTTCCCTCAGTCATTGGATGAGGTTTCTAGCACGACAATTAGGGTGTTTGGCCATCCTATCACCAGAGTAGGTCAGTTCGGGCTGTCTCGACCATTGCCATATTGCCTGTATGTATGTACATCTGTACGTGTGTGTGTGTGTGTGTGTGTGTGTGTGTGTGTACCATGTGCTTGCCTATTGCCTGTGGAGGTCAGAGGAGAGTACTGGATCGCCTACAACTGGTGTTATGAATGGTTGTGAGCCACTATGTGAGATCTGAGAATTAAACCAAGGTCATGTACAAAAGCATCAGGTATTCTTAACTGCAGAGCCATCTCTCTAGCCTAAGATGAACTGATCTTTGACCAGTGCATCAATGTTAGAATATTACTCCTGAAAAGACTCTGAAGAAGAACTGTGTCTTCATCAGAGTCAGCACTGACTAGGTAGAGCACAGCCTTGTTCTATTATTCTCTAATTACTCATTCAAGTTGTGTTTTTAATTTATTTATAAATAAAATCATCATTGGAATATTTGCATTCTTAACTCAAAGTATGCTTCCTGGAGTCCTGGTAAATAAGGACAGAAACTCTGTCTTTTAAAAAAGATGAATATGTATCAGTGGGAACAGTGCTTTCTCAGCATGCCCAAAGCCTGGAGTTCAGGCCCCAGCACTACATAAACCACACATGGTAGGATATACCTAGAATCCCAGCACACCAGTGAAGGCAGAAGGGTAAATTCAAGGTCATTCTTGGCTACCTAGAGATATGTTCAAGGCTAACCACAGCCATATAAGACCCTTTCTGAGAGAGAGGGAGAGAGAGAGAGAGAGAGAGAGAGAGAGAGAGAGAGAGAGAGAGGCAGAGAGCTCTACCTATCATGCTTGCCATGTGATATACCCTCAGCCATGTTGTGATGTAGAACAAAGCCCTCAATAGCAAATGTCGTGGCCCCTTGACCTTGACCTTCAAACTTCCAAATTTGGGAGCAAAATAAACTTCTTTATTAATTATTTGGATTTGAATATGTTGTGATAGCAACAGAAAATATGAAGTAGGAGTCAACATTTCTAGAACTCAAGAACACTAGCTTGTGTGATATATTGTTTAGGTGACCACAATCCAGATGGGATGGCTATTCTTGGTAGTCAACTTGACTACATCTGGAATTAATTAAAACCCCAAAATGTGGGGCATGTGTATGAAATACTTTAGCTTAATTTGAAGTAGGAAGATCCACTTCTAATCTAGATCTTTGAGCTAGTAAAATGCACCTTTAATCCAGATCTTTTGAGTTGGAAAAACCCTCTAATCTGGGCCACACCTGCAGGAAGTCTATCTAAGGACATGGAAAAATGAAGCTTTGATCTTGGCCTGCTTGATCTTGCCTGACTAGCAAGTCAACTCCTTCACTGTCATTCGAGCCTACTTCTTAGGGATTTCAGCATATACTGAAGACCAGCTGAGACATCCAATGTTGTGGAATGAACAACTACTGGATTCTTGAACTTTACCCTTACCAGTGTTGGATTAGCTGGACTGCTTTAAGTCATTCTAATACATTCCCTCTCTATATATAGAGAGAGACTCATTCTACAAATTCTGCTATGCTAGAGAACCCTGACTAGTACACCAGATATTCACTCAGGTTCTGGTGACTTTACCCCCTTCAGCTCCTGCTTTGACTCAGGCTCTTGAAGCAACAAAATAGCAAGTTTACAAACAGGTAGACATGGATCTCTTTTTCTTTAGGTTCTGCTACCCTCGATATTGTTTGATAAAGTTCCCTTCTGCCAAAATTAGCCAGATTTTATTTCTTCTGGTAGGTAAGCCTGGGAATTTCAATGAAACATTTCTATCATTTCAAAAACTAGCCAACAGAAGATTTACTCAAAGGCTAAGGGACTTCCAAAACAAGGGTTTACTAACTCCACCTTGCCCTTTTCCTTTCCCTCCTCCTCCTATCCTTTTCTTGAGACAATCTTTCTCTGTAGTTCTGGCTGGCCTTGAACTCACAGCAAGCATCACAAGTGTTGAGATTACAGGCATGAACCACCCTGCCCTCCCTGCCTCTTATTGTAAAACTTTTAAGAACATAGTTGATACCCATCTACCAGTCTCTACCAATACAACACTGGAATGTGTAAAGATAAAAATGCTTCAGAGGGCCTGATTTGCGTAGCAATATTTACTGTTTACCCAGATGTGTAGAAGGGTGGCAGAAATATTTAAGGAGGCAGGGAATTCATATGGACATGGTATTAATGGTGAGTGCAGAGGCTATGATTCCTTTGTTATAGTCACTCCCTCTCCTGCATATGTCTCCTTGGCAGATGATAAGACCAAATAAAGACAATAGCAACAGATTATTAATAATTGGGTACATTTTAATAAACACTTCAGAAATCAAACTCCTGTCTGGCTGATTAAGCAAAGCAAGTACTTTCATTTCCATTTTAGCAGCAAAGCAGAGGATAAGATCCTCTCAACTGCCTCACGTGCCAGTCAGCCAAAGAGTGAGAAATCCAATAGCATGTATAGCCAGGTAGAAAGATTGGGGTCATGGGAAAAAATAAGAAATGAGAAAAAAAGGTGGGGCCAGGCATACCAAGAAAGCTCCCTCAGGGCTTGAGGGTCAGCTTGGATCTCATGCCATTAAGCCATAAGAAAGGGAAAATCCACCCCATTCCCCATGAAGGAAGCTGAGAATTCATGGATAAACTCTTGAGTTCTGGCTTTGGTAAAGGCTATGTTCCCTTCATAACAATCCAAGGCAATACCTATGTGTCTTGGACAGTAGTGCAGGGTCTGGGAGAACTCAGAGCTAGTTCAGACCCAGACCCCTGCTGAAGACAGCTGCAGGGTTCAGAGTCCATGAGATGCCTTTTGCATCTTATGATGCAGTAGGATGCCTTCTCCAGTATTAGCACCTAAGCCTTGGGCTTCTTATCCCCCAGAATCTCACCAGGCTGTGGTGGCGCACACCTTTAATCCCAGCACTCGGGAGGCAGAGCCAGGGGGATCTCTGTGAGTTTGAGGCCAGCCTGGTCTACAGAGTGAGTTCCAGGACAGGTACAAAGCTACACAGAGAAACCTTATCTCAAAAAAAAAAAAAAAAAAAAAAAAACCTCAAGTCAGCTTATTTCTATACCAGTCTGTGTTTTTTTTTCTTCCTCTGTCACAGTAGCTAAAAACAGACAACAAAAACAACAACAACAACAAAACCAGTGTTATTACTTAAGACAGAAAAAAGAGTTTTGTTAACTGTGGTGTTTGAATAGGAATGGCTTCTATAGGCTCATATATTTGAATGCTTGGTCATTAGGTGTGGTCTCATTGGAGGAAGTGTATCACTGGGGAGCAGACTTTTCAAGATGCTCAAGCCATGCCCCGTGTCTCTCTCTTTCTGCTGCCTGCAGATCTGGATGTAGAACTTTCAAACTACTTCTCCAGCACCATGTCTGACTGCATGCCACCATGCTCCCCGTCAAATGACATGGACTAAACCTCTGAAACTGAAAGCCAGCCCCAGTTAAATGCTTTCCTTCATAAGAGTTGCCATGGTCATGGTGTCTCTTCACAGCAATAGAACACTCACTGAGACATTAATCAAATTCAAAAGATGACTTTACCAAGAACTGTATATGCCAAAGCTTTTGAGCCATCACCTCCCACGTGTCTGAGTGGCTATTTTAAAAACTAACAACTGTTGATGAGGATGTGGGGGTATTGTGTTCCCCAAAATATTGTGTATGCTAATAAACTTATCTGGGGTCAGAGACAGAACAGCCACAATATTAAACATAGAGGTTAGGCAGTGGTAGCACACGCCTTTAATCCTAGCATTCCAGAGACAGAAATCCCTCTGGATCTCTGAGTTCAAGGCCACATTGGAAACGGCCAGGCGTGGTGACACACACCTTTAATCCCAGGGAGTGGTGGTAGAAAGCAGAAAGGTATATAAGGCATGAGAACCAGAAACTAGAGGCATTTGCCCTGGAGAGGCATTTGCCCTGGAGAGGCATTTGCCCTGGAGAGGCATTTGGCCTGGAGAGGCATTTGGCCTGGAGAGGCATTTGGCCTGGAGAGGCATTTGGCCTGGAGAAGCATTTGGCCTGGTTAAGCATTCAGGCTTCTAGCAGCAGTTCAGCTGAGACCCATTCTGGATGAAGACTCAGAGGCTTCCAGTCTGAGGAAACAAGACCAGCTGAGGATCTGGCGAGGTGAGATAGCTGTGGCTTAGTTCTGTGTCTCTGACCTTCCAGTGTTCACCCCAATACCTGGCTCAGGTTTGATTTTATTAATAAGAACTTTTAAGATTCATGCTACATGAGGATGTGAAGAAAAGTTGGTGAGACTATAAATTGGTAAGTTTTTTTTTTTTTTTGAGATAGGATCTCATTTTGTAACACAAGCTGTCCTATAACTCACCGTGTAGACTAGACTCACAGGGCTCTGCCTGCCTTTGTCTGCCAAGTACAAGGATTAAGGGTGTGTGCCTCCAGACACTGCTGGTACAGCCATTTTTTAAGTATGGAACATCCTTAAAAAATTTAAAGTAATGGCACATACCTTTAATCCCAGCACTTAGGAGGCAGAGGCAGTCAGATCTCTGTGAGTTCAAGGCCAGCCTGTTCTACATAGTGAGTTGCAAGAGAACCAGGGCTACGTAGGGAGACCCTGTCTCAAAACAAAGAAAAGAAATTGAAAACAGGTGGTCTGCAGATATGAGGCTTGCCTAACATTCTTGAGGACCTAATTCAATCCCAAGTATTAAATAAACAAATCACACACACACACACACACACACACACACACACACACACACACACACACAAGTAAGATATTTTCTTGCAAAATGAGCTGGGTATGGCACAAGTTTGTAATCCTAGCATTTGGGAGGTTTAGGCTAGAGTAATGTTGAGTTTAAGGACAGCCTGGGCATCATAACAAACCCATATCAAAATTTTTTCCAACAAAGGTAAATTTTAATAATATTCTTACCACCACACACAAAAACCAGTAACCATAATAAATTCAGATAGAAGAAACCTTCAGGGAGCTGCATGTATGTGTGTGTGTGTGTGTGTGTGTGTGTGTGTGTGTGTGTGTGTGTATGTGTGTGTGTGTATTGTTACAAGGTAGCTCCTTTAGAGTATACACAGACTCTTAAAGTTGAATTGGTCGGCTGGTCCAAATCATGTAGCCAAAAGCCGTACTGTTTTTGGATTTGTATGCACAACAACTATATCCTCGTTGACACACTTCAGTTAGCAAGAACAGTTAGCAATAAGTGGAGCTACAGAAGCCAAAATACAACATTAGTATATTTAGGGACTTTCCCAGAACTGTGGACTGTGCTACGATGAACTCAGTCTTTGTTCTCATTTTCGCAGGTGTTGGGGTCTGTATGCTGGATTCTTAGGTCAGAACGGTGCTTTGTGCCTCTAACATGGTATCAGTTGTGCAAAGGTCTGGGGGTGTGTGGCTATTACAATATGGCCTTGGTGGTGATGAGCTTGTCCTAGCGTGCAATATCCACAAGCTCACTGATTTGTACACATTAATAGAACAGCTAGCAGTCATGGTGGTGCACATCTTTAATCACATCACTTGGGAGGCAGAGGCAGGTGGATCTCTGTGAGTATGAGCCCAGCCTAGTCTAGTCTACAGAGCAAGTTCCAGGCTAGCCAGGGGTACCTGTGGGAGGCCAGCCCCCAGTTTTTCCCAGGGTACTCTTAAGGAGAGAGGGATAAGAAACTTGTAGATAGAAAGATAGTATGGAGAAGACAGACAGAAACACGGGATAGCTTCTGGAGGACCGCGATCAAAATCTACTGGCCCCTTCTGTCTCTTCAAACAGGCTTTTTATAGGAATGCCAAGGGGTGAGGCAATCCCCCTAGCAGAGCCAAGTGCAGACCCTTCCAGACACCAAGCATGTGATCAGGACATCCCCTAAGGCAGCACTGCTGGGTAAAGCAAGCTCAGATCTCACCAGGAAACCTCTGTGGGCCCCCACACTCTGTTAAAGTAGCAAGTGATTTCGTGCTTAGAAATGAGCAATACAAGCTGAGTGGTGGTGGCGTATGCCTTTAATCCCAGAACTCAGGAGGCAGAGACAGGCGAATTTCTGAGTTTGAGGACGGCCTGGAATACAGAGTGAATTCCAAGAGAGCCAGAGGTACACAGAAAAACCCTATCTTTAAAAACAAAACAAAACAACAGAGAAAGAAAAAGGAAAGGAAATGAGCAATACACACAGGGTTTTAAGTAGATCACTACATAAATCACTGTAAGAGTATCTAATAATTGGTCTTTTTTATGTTCCTCTTCTTCAACTATAGTCTGTAAATAACTCCAGTTCCAGGGTATCTGTTGCCACTTTCTGGCCTCCAACAGCACTGCATGTACATGCCGGCAAAATATCCATACACACAAAATAAAAACAAATTTTAAAAGGTGGCAGGCACTTGCTAAGGAATCAGGCTTATCCTGGGGTCTCACGAAAGACAGATATTTAATTCATCTTATGAACTATAGACTGAACTGTGGTACAGAATCCAACATATAGGTTTACAAGGGGGTTGTGGGCTGAAATGTTATATAACTGGAATGTCAGTCGGTATAGTGCTCGCCCAACATGCGGAGAGCCCTGGATTTGACCCCCAGACAGCACAACCAGCTGTGGTATCAATGTCTATAATCCTAGCACTCAGGAGTTGACTATTACATAGTGAATTTGAGGCTAACCTGGGTACATTGAAACTGTCTCATTTAAACAAAACAAAACCACGGGAGCTGGGAAGATAGCTTAGTGATTGAGAGCACTTGCTACTCTTCCAGAGGACTAGAATTGGGTTCCCAGTACCCATGTTAGGCAGTTCAAAACCATCTGTAAGTCCAGATTGAGGGAGGGGATCCAACACTGTCTTCTGGGTTCTTTGGGTACCTGAACTAACAAGTGCATATCACCACACACATACACGCATTAAAAAAAAAACCAAAAACACAAAACTGTCTTGACCTCTATGTTTGGTCTGAGGTCTGAAGGGAGGTAGGCACTGCTTGATTAGTTGGTTCACTCTGGGTTTGCCTCTGATTAATGCTTTATGTTATTAAGAAGGAAATCATTTTTTCCTCCCAGCCCCTTGTCTGACCAAGTGGAAGTGACTTGTCCAGACTGTGCATATCAGTAGGAGGTGGTTCTTGGGGAAATAATTATTCATTATTTCCTTGATATCTGTGTCTATGTCAGTCACTGAGACATTTTAAAAGGTTTTATTTATTAAAATAGCTTTACAAAAGGAGTTTTATTTATTCTCTCTCTCCTCTCTATTTTTGAGGCAGGATCTCACTTTGTAGATCTGGTTGTCCTTGCACTCACTATGTAGACCAGGCCGGCCTTAAGCTTACAGAGATCCACCTGCCTCTGCCATCTGAGTACTGGGATTAAAGGAATACATCAACACATCTGGAAATGTATAGCTCAGGGCTAGCTTCAAACTCTTGATATATGTGTGGTCATGTGTTACACTGGCTAATAACCTGTGAGTTGGCATGGGTTTTGTTGTTTCTGGACAGAATCTTTGAGAGCCACTCACTGTCTCTCCCTTTGTCATGACAACCACCAAGACTCCCAAAGGATGCTTTCCCATCTTTGATCCTAGTGTACAGATCTGCAACTAATCTTGAGTAATATATGAGTAAAAAATATACTTTGGGAGATTAATAGTGAAATTTGACCTAATTTATCCTGACACTGAATGTGGAGTTCAGAAAAATGGTTGCTGGCTTATTAATTACTTTTCTTGCTGCTACAACAAAATATACAACAAGAACAACCTATGATTGATGAAAGGTAGGGTTTTTTTTTTTTTTTTGGCTCACAATTGGAAGGAACAGTCTGTCCTGACCTGGCAGAGAGGCAAGATGATGAGCAGCTCATGGCAGCAGGTTGTGAGGCTGCTTGCCCATGTCTCTGCAGACCAGGACACTAAGAACCAGGATACGGTGCTCACAGGCATTTTCTTTCCCCCCTTTTATTCAGTCTGGGGCCACAGCCTGTGGTATGGTGCGCCCTTCCTTTAGTTAAACCTCTCTGCAAATGCCCTTGAAGACACGCCCAAAGTGTGTCTCGTAGATGACTCTCAGTCCACTCAAACTGACAATGAAGATCAACCATCACAGTCAGCGTTTGAGAAACAAGAGGAGCTGGGGTTTCGCCCTGCTGAGGAGGGGATAACAAGGACCTCAAGGTACTTCTGCTATGGTAGAGTCAACCAACACCTGTTCACGGTGGGTCACTCCAGAATGAGACCTCAGGAGCGCATCTGAGAAAGCTGCTGTTTCTGGGTTTGCTGTGTACTGTAGGTGCTGGATGCTGCAGCTGCTTCTGGTGCTATGGGAACAGATGCTGGAAAAACCAGGCACACACCTGCAAGGAGCCTTCCAGTCATAAACCTGATGCTTTCCCTTCGCATTGTTCTACTGCCCTCTACTGGCAAAGCTTCGGGGTCAGCTGGCAATGAGCATAGCTAATGGGCTGGGACCGGTTTTTTTCCACAGCTGAGATGCAGGAAAAATCATTTCTCACACAATGGGAGCAATACCTAAACCTTCTAGCAAACTGAAAACGAGAGGGAGACCACAAACCAATAAATGTGATGGTATTTGTACAGAGATGCTTATCAAGTACTTTTTTTTTTTGCTTTGTAATCAGTATATTAAAGAGGCATTCACACATTTCAAAGATGGTTTGAATTCTGACATCCAGACTTAAAGACATGAACATATGGCAACTTTAAACATACAGTTAAGTCTATATTCATCACAATCTGCTATTGTCCCAATGTTAAATTGTGATTACGTTGGAACATAAATCAAATGGTTTAAGATAAGCTTGTAACATGCATAAGGAACACCTTATACATGCATATTACTTCTCCATGTGCAGGGTTTTCACTTTCTGGGAGTTACTAAACAAGGGTTTTTCATGCTGAGAGGGATTAGAAGACTCCATCTCTCTCTGGGCATGGGACAGGTCTTATGGTTAAAACACTGCTAAATTCTGAAATCACTGTTAATATTAATGAGTTCTGCTGGGCGGTGGTGGTGGTGGTGGTGGTGGTGGTGGTGGTGGTGGTGGTGGTGGTGGTGGTGCACACCTTTAATCCCAGCACTCAGGAGGCAGAGGCAGGCGGATCTCTGTGAGTTCAAGGCCAGCCTGGGCTACAGAGTGAGTTTCAGGAAAGGCACAAAGCTACACAGAGAAACCCTGTCTCAAAAAAAAAAAAAAAAAAAAGAAAAGAAAAGAAAAGAAAAAGAAAAAGAAATATTAATGAGTTCTGGGCCTGAAGAGATAGCTCAGAGGTTAAGAGCACTAACTGCTCTTCTAGAGGTCCTGAGTTCAGTTCCCAGTAACCACATGGTGGCTCACAACCATCTATAATGAGATCTGGTGTCCTCTTCTGGCATTCAGGCATGCATACAGGCAGAACACTGTGTACAAAATAAATAAATAAATCTTAAAAAATGTTACTGAGTTTTACGCGTTAATATTGTGAGCACTCTTTCTGATGTTAGTTTTCCTGTAATATACAGACACTGGGGATGGGACAATTTGCCTACATAATTAGCAGAAATTGGACTCCCCTTTGCTGTTAGAGGCACCTTGAGTAAAGCGACTGTTTCCAGTTGATGTGATAAAAACACTTCAACAAAAAAAGCAACTTAGACACTCCCACTCAGGGAACATTTTGGAAGGGAGAAGGGGTGGAAACATTGTAAGAGCCAGGGAATTTGTTGTGAGATTGTATCTCTTAAGAATGTTCATAGCGCCGGGCGTTGGTGGCGCACGCCTTTAATCCCAGCACTCGGGAGGCAGAGGCAGGCGGATCTCTGTGAGTTCGAGGCCAGCCTGGGCTACCAAGTGAGCTCCAGGAAAGGTGCAAAGCTACACAGAGAAACCCTGTCTCGAAAAACCAAAAAAAAAAAAAAAAAAAAAAAAGAATGTTCATAGCTATACCCATAAAGTTACACCAACATAACTGCCCAAACATGAGCTGAACAAGGACAATACCAACAGACATGCCAAAATGAATAGAGAAAAGTATACAAGGCCTCAACCCTATACAAAGAACTACAGGCACCTAAGGAGAGCTGGGGTAGAAGGAATAGTCTTCCTCAGAGAAGAGCACACCAGCTGGTTATCCAGTGGTCAGCCTTGAAAACACACACACAAGTAAGGTAACACAGACTATGGTGATTTGAATAGGAATGTTTCCCATAGACTCGTGTATTTGAATGCTTGGCCTATAGGGAGTGGCACTATAAAGAGATGTGGCCTTGTTGGAGGAAGTGTGTCACTGTGGAGGTCTTACATGCTTAAGCTATATCCAGTATGGCACACAGCCTCCTTCTGTGCCTGAAGATCAAGATGTAGAACTCTCAGCTCCTTCTCCAGCATCATGTCTGCCTACATGCCACCATGCTTTCCATATTGATGATAATGGAATAAACCTATGAACTGTAAGCCAGCTCCAATTAAATGTTTCCTTTTATAAGAGTCACTATGGTCATGGCGTCTTTTCACAGCAATAGAAATCCTAACTAAGACACAGACTGAGCAGATAAGAACCCTCAGCTGCGTTTCCAGCACCACGTCTGCTTGCATGCTGCCTTGTTTATATTGAGTATCAGGTAACTGTGGCCTCATAAAACAGATTGCACTGTGTTCCTTCTGTTTCTATTTTGTGGAATAATTTGAGGAGTATTGGCATTAGCTCATCTTTGAATGTCTGGTAGATTATTTCCCTAAAACCATCTAGCACTGTGTTTTTGTTTGTTTGTAAGTTTGTTTTTTATTTATTTATTTTTTGGGTGGGAAATATTTAATGACTGATACCTAACATAAAGACTCAACAAAGAAAGAGAATTACAGACAATTTCCCTTATGAACATAGGTGCAAAAATTCTCAATAAAATACATGCCAAATAAATCCAAGAACATATCAAAAAAGGTCATTGTATTAGTTAGAGTTTCTATTGCTGTGAAGAGATACCATGATAATGGCAACTCTTATAAAGGGAAACATTTAATTGTGGTGCCTCTCTTACAGTTCAGTGGTTTAGTCCATTATCATCATGGCAGGAAGCAAGGTAACCTGCAGGCAGACATGGTGCTTTAAAAGGAGCTGAGAGTTTGCACATCTTGATCCCCCAGGCAATAGGAAGTGATCTGAGACATTGGATATCCTGAGCATAAGAGACTTCAAAGCCTGCCCTAACAGTGACACACTTCTTCCAACAAGGCCCCACCTACTCCAACAAGGCCACACCTCCTGAAAGTGTCACTCCCTTTGGAAGCCATTTTCTTTCAAGCTACCATATTCCACTCTCTGCCCTATAAACGCTTGTCATATCATAATGTAAAAATGCATTCAGTCTAACTTCAAAAGTTCCAGTAGTCTATCACAATCCCAAACTTACTTAAAAGTCTAAAGTTCAAAGTCTCTTCTAAGATTCATGCAATTAACTGTAATCCCCTGTAAAATTAAAATCAAAAGGCAGATCATATGTTTCCAACATATAATGACACAGGATATACATTATCATTCCAAAATGTAGGGAAGGGAGCATGGTGAAGAAATACTGGACCAAAGCAAGACCACAAGCCAGCTGGGCATACTCCAAACTCTGCATCTCCATGTCTGATGTCAAAACACTCTCCAGATCTCCAAATCCTTTCAGCTTTGCTGACCACAGCACACTTCTGTCTCTTGGGCTGGTTTCACTCACTGTTAGAAGCTCTTTTTGGCGGGTATCCCACGGCTCCGACATCTCCAACATCTTGGAGTATCCAAGGCCATTCACAGCTTCACTCAATGATGTCTCTAGGCCTCCATTCAGGGACAGCCTGACACATGCCTGGCCTCAGCAGCTTTCCTTAGTCACACACAGAGATTTCATAACTCCTTTCTTCTATCCTTGACTCTAAAGCCAGAACCACATGGCTAAAGCTGCTAAGTTCTGCTGCTTGCTGGGGCTGGAACATGGCCCCCTGTTCAATTATATCTCCACTAGCTTTCTGTTTTCCATAGTTTCCTTCACTGCCCAAGTTTGGCTGTCAACAACATAAAGGGCAGTATGGCACCACAAGAACCCAGTGGCCCTACAACAGCAAGACCTGAACTTCCCAATACAGATGAAGCAGAAGAAAAAATGACCTTAAAAATAACTTTATGAAAATGATAGAGGCCCTTAAAGAGGAAATGAAAAATTCCATTAAAGAAATCGAGGAAAAGAAAAAAAAAAGAAGAAATCAATAAATCCCTTAAAGAAAGCCAAGAAAAGACAATCAAACAAGTGAAGGAAACAGTTCAAGACTTGAAAGTTGAAATAGAGGCAATAAAGAAAACAGAAACTGAGGGAATTCTGGAAATGGAAAATTTGGGTAAGCAAACAGAAACTACAGATGCAAGCATCACCAACAAAATAAAAGAGATGGAAGAGAGAATCTCAGACATTGAAGATACAATAGAGGAAATAGATTCATCAGTCAAAGAAAATGTTAAATCTAACAAATTCTTAAAACATCCAGGAAACCTGGGACACCATAAAAAGACCAAACCTGAGAATAACAGGGATAGAAGGAGAAGAATTCCAGCTCGAAGGCACAGAAAATATATTCAACAAAATCATAGAAGAAAACTTTCCAACCTAAAGAAGGACATGCTTATGAAGGTACAAGAAGCTTACAGAACACCAAAAAGACTGAACCAAAACAAAGTCCCCTTGCCACATAATAATCAAAACACTAAACATACAGAATAAAGAAAGAATATTAAGAGATGTAAAGGAAAAAGACCAAGTAACATATAAAGGCAGTCCTATCAGAATTACACCTGACTTCTCAATGGAGACTCTAAAAGCCAGAAGGTCCCAGACACATATTTTGCAGACACTAAGAGACCACGGATGCCAGCCCAGACTACTATACTC
Source organism: Peromyscus attwateri (assembly GCA_902168425.1). Lineage (NCBI taxonomy): Eukaryota > Metazoa > Chordata > Mammalia > Rodentia > Cricetidae > Peromyscus > Peromyscus attwateri. The sequence continues at coordinate 8,416 of CABHPP010139377.1, read as the reverse complement.
AGTAAAACTTTCAGTACCATAGATGGAGGAAACAAGATATTCCATGACAAAACCAGATTTAACCAATATCTATCCACAAATCCAGACCTACAGAAAGTACTAGAAGAAAAACTCCAACCCAAGGAAGTTAGCTGCACCCACAAAAACACAGGCAATAGATTCACACCAGCAAAGAGGGGAAACACACACTACCACCACTACCACCAAAACCAAAAAAACAAAAACAAAAACAAAAACAGGAATTAACAATCACTGGTCATTAATATCTCTTAATATCAATGGACTCAATTCACCTATAAAAAGGTACTAGCTAACAGAATGGATATAAAAAACAGGATCCATCCTTCTGCTGCATTTAAGAAACACACCTCAACTTCAAAGACAGGCATTACCTCAGAGTAAAGGGTTGGGAAAAGATTTTCCAAATAAATGTATCTAAGAAGCAAGCTGGTGTAGATATCCTCATATCTAACAAAATAGACTTCAAACTAAAATTAATCAAAAGAGATGAAGAACATTTCATATTCATCACAGGAAAAATCCATCACGATGAAGTCTCAGTTCTGATCATTTATGCCCCAAACGCAAGGGCACCCACACTTATAAAAGAAACACTACTAAGGCTTAAATCACACATCAAACCCCACACATGAGTAGTGGGGGACTTTGACACCCCATTCTCAGCACCCTACTCTCTCCAATGGACAGGAATGCCAGACAGAAACTAACAGAGAAATAAGGGAACTAACAGAGGTTATGACTCAAATGGACTTAGCAGATATCTACAGAACATTTCACCCAGACACAAAATAATATACCTTCTTCTCAGCACCTCATGGAACCTTTATAGATACAAAATGGAATCTGAATAACTTCATGTGTCTTATTGGATCACCATGGGATAAAGTTAGAGTTCAACAACAACACAAGCTACTGAAAGCTTACAAACTCATGGAAATTGAAAAACTCTCAACTGAATTACCACTGGGCCAAGGAAGAAATAAAAAAAGAAATTAAAAACTTCCTATAATTCAATGAAAATGAAGGCACAACATACCCAAACTTATGGGACCCAATGAAAGCAGTGATAAGAGTTCATAGCTCTAAATGCCTACATAAAGAAGTTGGAGAAATCTCACACTAATGACTTAACAGCACACCTGAAAGCTCTAGAACAAAAAGAAGCAAACTCACCCAGGAGGAATAGATGCCAGGAAATAGTCAAATTGAGAGCTGAAATCAATAAAATAGAAACAAAGAGAACAATAATCAATTAAACAAAGAGTTGGTTCTTTGAAAAAATCAACAAGATAGACAAATCCTTATCTAAACTAACCAAAAGGCAGAGAAAGAATATCCAAATTAACAAAATCAGAAATGAAAAAGAGGATATAACAACAGACACTGAAGAAATTTAGAGAATAATACTTCAAAAACCTGTACTCCACAAAAGGGGAAAATCTAAAAGAAATGGACAATTTTCTGGATAGGTATCACATACAAAAGTTAAATCAAGACCAGAAAAACAATTTAAATAGACCTATTAGCCCTAAGGAAATAGAAGCAGTAATTAAAAGTCTTACAACGACAACAACAACAACAACAACAACAACAACAACAAAAGCCCAGGGCCAGATGGTTTCAGCGCAGATTCTACCAAAATTTCAAAGAAGAGCTAATACCAATATTCTTCAAATTGTTCCACACAATAGAAACAGAAGGAACACTGCCAATTTTTTATGAGGCTACAGTTACCCTGATACCCAAACCACGCAAAGATGCAACAAAGAAAGAGAGTTACAGACCAATCTCCCTCATGAACATTGACGCAAAAATACTCAATCAAATACTGGCAAACCGAATCCAAGAACACATAAAAACAATTATCCACCATGACCAAGTAGGCTGCATCCCAGAGATGCAGGGATGGTTCAACATATGGAAATCTGTCAGTGTAATCCACCATATAAACAAACTGAAAGGGAAAAAAAAAAACACATGATCATCTCATTAGATGCTGAAAAAGCCTTTGACAAAATCCAACACTACTTTATGATAAGAGTCTTGGAGAGATTGGGGACATAAGGAATACTCCTAAACATATCAAAAGCAATATACGACAAGCTGACAGCCAATGTCAAATTAAAAGGAGAGAAACTCAAAGCGATTCCACCAAAATCAGGAACAAGGCAAGGCTGTCCACTCTCTCCATACTTATTCAATATAGTACTCAAATTTCTAGCTACAACAATAAGACTACAGAGATCAAGGGGATACAAATTGAAAAGGAAGAAGTCAAACTTTTGCTATGTGATATGATACTATACAAAAATTCTACCAGGGAACTCCTATAGCTGAAACACCTTCAGTAATGTGGTGGGATACAAGATTAACTAAAAAAAAAAAAAATCTGTAGTCCTCCTATATACAAATGATAAATGGACTGAGAAAGAAATCAGAGAAACAACGCCCTTTACAATAGCCACAAATAATATAAAATACCTTGGGGTAACTCTAAGCAAACAAGTGAAAGACCTGTATGACAAGAACTTCAAGTCTTTGAAGAAAGCAACTGAAGAGTATATCAGAAGATGGAAAGATCTCCCAGCTCATGGATCGGTAGGATTAACATAGTAAAAATGGCAACCTCAGCAAAAGCAATCTACAGATTCAATGCAATCCCCATCAAAATCCCAATAGAGTTCTTCACAGACCTTGAAAGAACAATAGTCAACTTCACATGGAAAAACAAAAAACCTAGGATAGCTAAAACAATCCTATATAATTAAGGAACTTCTGGAGGCATCACCATCCCTGTCTTCACAATCTATTATAGAGCTCTAGTAATAAAAAACAGCTTGGTGTTGGCATAAAACAGACATATGGATCAATGGAATCGAATTGAAGACCCTGACATAAATCCACATATCTATGAACACCTGGTTTTTGACAAAGAAGCCAAAATTATACAATGGAAAAAAGGAAGCATGTTCAACAAATGGTGCTGGTATAACTGGAGGTCAACATGTAGAAGATTACATATAGATCCATATCTATCACCCTGCACAAAACTCAAATCCAAGTGGAACAAAGATCTCAACATAAATCCAGTTACACTGAAGCTGATAGAAAAGAAAGTGGGAAGTAGCCTTGACTGCATCGGCACAGGAGAACACTTCCTGAATATAACGCCAGAAGCACGGACACTGAGATTGACAATTAATAAATGGGACCTCCTGAAACTGAAAAGTTTCTGTAAGGCAAAGGACACGGTCAATAAGACAAAACGACAGCCTACAGAATGAGAAAAGATCGTCACCAACCTGACATCTGACAGAGGGTTGATCAACATAAAACCAGATACACTGAACCTGATAAAAGTGATAAATAGCCTTAAATGCATTGGCACAGGAGACAACTTTCTGAATAGAACACTGATAGCATAGGCACAAAGATCAACAATTAATAAATGGGACCTCACAAAACTGAATATCTTCTGTAAGACAAAAGACACTGTCATTTAGATAAAGTGTCAGGCCAAAGAATGGGGAAATATTTTTACCAAATACACATCTGATAGAGGGTTAATATCCAAAATATACAAAGAACTCAAAAAAATAGATGTCAAGAAAACAATTAACCCAATTTAAAAATGGGGTACAGATCTAAACAGAGAATTCTCAAAAGAGGAAACTCAAAATGACTGAGAAACACTTAAAGAAATGTTCAACATCCTTAGCCATCGGGGAAATACAAATCAAAACTACTTTAAGATTTCACCTTACACCTGCCAGAATGGCTAAAATCTGCAAGACAAATGATAGAATAAGGGACTAGGGAGGACAAACGATCTCATTAGGAAGGGGGGAATATAATAGATTGTTATGAGTGGATGGGGGGCTGGAACAGGAGGATCTAGTGGGGAGGTGGAAGGGAGAAGGGGATGAGGGAGGGAATACAGGGAGAGATAATCAAAATTAAGAGCTATTTTGAGGGGTGGTACGAAAACCTGATACAGAAGCTCCTTAAAATATATACATATATGAAGGTAATTCAAATGAAATCGCCAAACAATGGGGGAGATGGAATCCCAGCTTGACATCTCTTGTCGCCAAATGAAGCTTCCAATAGGTGTACTGAGTTACATCTAATTGAGTTGGCCAATAGGGTCCCATGGGAGTCCCCAAACAACCCAGGCTGTTGCTATACAGGTTGCCTTCCACAAACTGGCTGCAAGGCCCCATTGCTGAAGACAATACCTACACAACTCATGATGGAAGGTTTCACATATAATCAATCTATAGAGCCCATCTTTATGGAAGATGTCACACGTACTTTACAAAGAGTTTTGATGTAATCATGTCTTAAGTTTTCTTGTACACAGGTGATTGAGTCAATTATCATCAGGAAAATTTTTCATCAAATTGTGCTGTGCTTTAGTATGCCTAAAATAAACTACTTGGGGTCAGATCCCAATGTTTGGACCAACAGTGGCTACACAGTTTTGTTAAACTGAACTACCTTCTTGCCTCCCACAGATCAATACTCTGCTGACCGTGGTGGTCTCAGAGACCACCACAATTATATTTTATTTATTTTGTTATTATCCCTTAGAAGCCTGTTTGTTTTCTAATGATTGTGGAAGGAGGGAAGGTGGGGAGGAACTGGGAGGAGTAAAGGGAGGAGATTCCCTTATCAGGATATATTATGTGAGAAAAAAATCAATTTTCAATAAAAGGGAAAAATAGAGATTGGCCCAGCACACTGCTCGGAGGAGTCCCAGCAGGGAAAACTGCTGTAGCATGACAGTTCGAGGTCATGGAGGCGCCAAGGGCAAGCTTCTGGGCAGTCCAGCATGCGCTTCTGGCCCAGGCTTTCAAGACAGCTGAAGAGGTCCCAGCAGCCCTGCTTGTGACCAACACCTGATTCCACAGCCTCAGGTCCAGATTTCCCAGTGCAAAGCATTGGCAACACCCTGTTGCCAACTTGACAGCTAAAAGGTCAGCCGCCCCGGAAAGGCTCAGAGCACCCACAGCCAGCATCTACAGGCTTCAGTGCACCCACACTGTGGCCTCTGTAGCACAATTTGATGATCTGGCCTGGTATCTCATCCCTGTGGGAAAGGATTCCTGGTCCTGAGTGGGTGCTGGGAACCAAATTCATTTCCTACAAGAGCAGTAAGTGCTCTGAACCATTGAGGCGTCTCTCCAGCCCTTAGCTTTTCTGTTTTGTTTGTTTTGAGCCAGCTCTGTGACCCTAGGTTTCTTTTTCGATTGCCAGTTTATAAATAGAGTTTTAATTCCACAAGGGGGCATACATCGAAAGCAACACATACACATAGCATTTTAGTGCACAACAGAGTAATTACCAGGTATAACCTGAGAGGCGCTAGGAGAACATTTTTAAAGGTAGTTTTTACAGTTATCTTTGTCATATAAGAATTCCTAGCCACTCCCCCAGCTACATGACTGAGCCTGCCTGTCCAGTAGCCAGGCAAGATGCTTAGCCATCCCAGGGCCTAACATCCTACATAATCCGTGCGCTGCATGATGATATAATTTGAGCGCAGCGTGATCACATAATCTATGCGCATGTGTGGTGTAGCTACGTAAGCCCATATGCGCATATGCAGGGGTGGGGGGAGGGGGGAGGACCTATAAAAGCGGGTCCCACTTATTCCCCCCTCCTCTCTTTCTGCACGGTCATTCCATAGGCCTCTGCACACCCCTTCTGTTCCCTCCCCTTAATAAACTCTTATAGTGGGTTTTGTTGGGCCTCATGGCTTCTCTCAGACGGTAAACAGCGCTGCTTAATAAATAGCAATCACCACTGTGGTGTATTTTCCCTGTGCATGCTCCATACCGCCCCCCAATAAAGCCCACACCATCACAGCCTGCTTTCTCATCCTCTCCCCCTAATACATCCCTTTTGTGAGGTCTGTTGTGGAGCGTGATTTTTGCAGCATTCCTTGGCCCCAATGGCCAAGGTACTCTACATGACTACTAAAATATGGAGATTTTTATTGTAGATATAAAGGATAAAACAGGCAGAGGGGGAAGAGTCCAGGCTGAACATGGCAAGCAGACTAAACCAGACCATGAAAGGAGAGAGGGGGGAGGAGCAGCTGACCATGACTAAAATAGCTGTCATGTAAGGACCAGGCTGGGGAAGGGAAGCAGAAGCCCCACCCCTAGAAGGGAGGGATTTAGGGCAAGGGGGCGGGGTGAGAAGTGCTGGGAGGAGCCACAGGTATTAAGAGGCTGGCCACCGGGGCTGTAGGATACTAATAGGCACCTCAGTTAGCCATTTGTCCAGTCTTTCTGAGACCTTACAGACCAGTCAGTGATAATGACCTTTATTTTTACCCCTTTATTTTATGCTTAAGGGTATTTTGCCAGGATATATGTCTGCGCACTATGGAGGCCAGAAGAGGACTACAGGTCCCCTGGGACTGGAATCACAGTCATTTATGAGCCTCCAAGAGGATTCTGGGAAGCGAACCAGGGTCCTCTGGAAGAGCAGCCAGTGCTCTTAACTACTTCAGCCCTACAGAGAGAGCTTTTGAAATTGCCAACTAAGCAGTCATGTCTGACAAAGCATCCTGCCAGAGGCAGAGAATTTCAGGACTGGGATGGTGGGCATTAACGAACAGGCAAGAGGGGATCAAGGAGAAAATCATGTCGGCCAGAGGCCATGTGGAGGCCTTCCATGCAGCTCTACAGGACTGAAAACGCCAGGCTTGGTGGCTCATACTTGTAATCCCAGCACTCCAGAGGTGGAGGCAAAGAACGGTGAGTTTCAGACCAGCCTGGTCTACTTAGTGAGTACCAGGCTGGCCAGGGAGAGCAAAACCCTGTCTCAAACAACGGGAGTGCTAGGTAGATGGACTGGATGGACCACCCCGGGGAGGCCGGAGTCCAGGGAGCATGCACAGAACAGACTGTAGGTAGGGCAAGAGCCTTCTGGGGACAGACAGAGACAACCAGTCTCACGCTACTGAAGTAACATTTTGAATAAAAAAGAAAGAAAGAAAAAGAAAAAGAAAGGACATGACTGCTCCTAGGTATGTTGGACGAGGACGTTTATCGTGGATAAAAGGGAGAGCACAGCCAGAGGCGGAGACATCTGGGAGAGTCCAGAGCGGACGTGACCCTGAGCCATGTGAGGAAAGGAGGGGAAGGAAGAGGAGAGAGAGGGGAACCAGGTGTAGCAGCCAAGGGGGCAAAAGGGAAAAAAAAAAAAAAGGGAGGGGGGGCAACCAAAATGGCTGGATTAGATAGGGAAGAGCCACCGGGGAAGGACAGCCCAGCCCCTGGGCTGCAGGGTTCCAGGTATGGGTATGCCAGCCATACCCTGTAACAGGTGGGGACTGAGGGATGCTGGGAGAAGTTGGCAGCAAGGTCCGCTTGGATATGTCAAATGAACCTCAGTCATTTGCCCCAGGGTTTGAGCTTAACACATTTCAAACATCGATTCTTCCTACAACACCAACTAAAAAAGCCAGGTCGTGGTGGCGCACACCTTTAATCCCAGCACTCCGGAGGGAGAGACAGACAAATCTCTGAGTTCGAGGCCAACCTGGTCTAACAGAGCGAGTTCCAGGACAGCCAGAGCTACATAGTAAGACCCTGTCTTGAAAAACCAAAACCAAACAAACAAAAATCCCACCAACTACAAGAACAGGTAGCAAGTGATTTTAAGAAGTCCAAAGCACACGCAGCCAGAGCTGCGCCCCACCCCCTCCACCAGCTCACAGGACACTCGAAGCATTCTTTCCAAACATCCTGCCCGCTGTGCGCAGCTTAGGCCACCTCTTCAGAAGCAGCGGAACGGGGGACCCTGCAGAGCCGTAGCTGCTCCGCGGGGCTGATCCTGCGGAGGGCCTTAGAACCGGATTTTGCAGGCTCTGT
>CABHPP010139376.1:7710-19362 GCA_902168425.1 Peromyscus attwateri | reverse complement strand
CCCTCTCTCTCTCTCTCTCTCTTATTGGAAATTTAATTTAAGGGTTAGAGAGATGGCTTAGTGTTTAAAAGCATTTGCTGTTCTTGCAGAAGACCCAGGTTCCATTTCCAGCACTTTACACGATGGCTCCATCTCTAACTCCAGTTCCAGGAACGTGACTGCCCCTTTTGACCTCTGAGTGAACCAGATTATACGATATATGATATATATATATATATATATATATATATATATATATATATATATGATATTAAAATCTTATTTTTAATAAGGTGTGCATGTCTGTCTGTCTGTTGGTCTGTGTGGGTATGTGTTTGTGAGTTCAGGTGCCTGCAGAGGCTGAAAGCATTGGATGCCCTCGAGCTGAAGTTACAGGTGGTTGTGAGCCACCTGACCTGGGTGCTGGGAACCTAACTCAGGTCCTCTCTAGGAGCAGCATGTGATCTTAACTGCTGAGATGTCTTCTTACAGAATTCCCCCTCCCGATCTTATTTTTTGGGACAGGGCCTCTCTCACTGTAACCAGCTAGGGTAGGCTGGCTGCCCACTGAGCCAGGAAGTCCCCTGTCTACTTTCTCAGTGCTGTGTTGAAAGCATGCACCACTATGGCCAGCTTTTCTACATGGGTCCTGGGGATCACGCTCAGGTCTTCATGCTCAGGAGGCAAGCACTGAGTTATCTCTCCAGCACTTCCTCTATCCCGTACTCAGTTTTTTTGAGAGGGCATCAGGCAGGCAGATTGCTCACTTCTTACCTGTGGGCAAGAACCAGTGGATGAGAGGCCAAAATAGTCATCTGGGGCAAGTGATGCGGGAGGGAACCCTTTGCTCTCTGTCTAGCTGGGAGAAGCGGGGATGGAGCCGTGAAGTGAACAGATGGGAAGACATCACTAACACACTCCACAGACCCTGGCCAACCCCCTGGGCCTCCTCCCGACACAGTTCTTGGGGCAGCACTTACCTGTCTCAGCTTTGACTTGTCTTTCTCCATTAGAGGAGAATACATCTCAGAAGATGTCCCCTCCTTAACCTACCTGTGTCTCCAAGAGCTGCCCAATGTCTGCCCACTCCAGTTCAGTGACTCTGTCCTCACAACCAGGCTGAAGAGTAGGGCTTTGTGTGCCGCAGGCATGCTGTGGGTCACATCACTCACTCCTGGATCAGGTAGCCTCATTTGTTCCTTTACTGCTCTAAAGAGCCAGGAGAGTGCTGTGTGTGGGTGGGGGGAAGCAATAGCAGAGAGAGAGAGAGAGAGAGAGAGAGAGAGAGAGAGAGAGAGAGAGAGACAAAGAGAGACAGACACACAGAGAGATAGAGAGGGAGACAGACAGACAGACACACACACACACATACACACAAAGAGAAAGAGAGAGAGAGAGAGAGGAATATTCAGGGAGGGAAACAAGACCCACCCAGGTGAGCCACTCTGTTCTCTGAGGTTGGCACAAAGCCCCAGAGTTCTGATTGCTCTGAGACAGGAACAAAGGTTGAAACCCACTGAATACCACAGGTTTTCACTACATAGTCTGGGCTGGCCTGGACCTTGCTATTTGGACCAGGCTGGCCTCAAACATACATAGATCTGCCTGCCTCTCCTAAGCGATGGGATTAAAGGTGTATACACACATTCTTTTTTCCTTTATTTCATTTTCTCTCTCTCCCCCTCTTTTGCTATGGCCAGTTTTTAAATTTTTTATTATTTAAAAAATGTTAATGGGTTTGGGGGATTGAACTTGGGTCCTCATGATTGTGTGTAAGCACTTTACCAACTCAGACATCTCCCTAGCCTTGGTTTATTTGATCTTCTATAACTTTTTGTTTTCTCTGAAGTTAATTATTGCTTCCTGTTTCTGTTTGTTGATGGTCGTTCTATGTACCCAATGCTAACCATCAAATTCTTGTCCGGGAAAATTAATCTACAAATTAATATGCAAATGGTGTTATTTGTATACAATTGGGAAGTGATTAAAATGAGGTAAGATCATGAGGATGGGATTCACTTCCTGGCATCAGTGGCCATGTAGGATGAAGGCTGATCACAGCTACTGCTGTGTTTTGGACGTAACAGTCTTTAGAACTGTGGTCAAAAAATTTTCCTTTTCTCGGACACAGGATCCTCTAAGTAGTCCTGGTTGTCTTGCAACTCACTATGAAGAACAGACTGGCCTCGACCTCAGAGATCCATCTGCTTCTGCTTTCCAAATGCTGAGATTAAAAGCATGTATCCCCATGCCTGGAGATCAATAATCTTTTATTCTGTACAAATTATGTGGCCTCTGGTATTTTGCATAAATCAGTCCTTGCTAATCATCCCCGAGAAGTGTATAGTTTACAATGAAGGCCCTCTTCACTCTTCATCCTGTCTGCCGCTGTAAATTTCTCAGTCATTCCCTGCCCTGTAGTAGGTCATCTGCAGGGGCTTGCTTTTCCTCTCTGACTCCATTCCCTGGGGAACCTGAAGATCCTCCAGGCGGACTCAGCTTTCCTCCCTCCTGTGGACCCTTTCGGTCCCCTCATTCAAGCCCAACCCCATTCCTTCTTGTCAGCCCCTAAGACCTAGAAACATGTTCCACCCAGGACCCCTAGCAGCCACACCTGGTGGGATCTCAGAAGCATTCTGCACCAAGCAGTCCACACCCATCACACTGTACTCAGATTCAGAGGGGGAGAGAAACAAGGAAGGAAACACCCACCCAGCACAGACAAGCCCAGATGTCAACACCTAGAATTACAATCATCCAAACCTAGATGTCCAGACACCAGCATGACAACACAACCAACAAGAGCCAGGACACTGTGTCTCCACTAGAGCCCAGCAACCCTGCTACAACAGCCCCGAGAAATGCAGTATAGTTGAGGCCCAAGACAAGGGCTTCACAATAGCCATTATGAGTACGTTCAAGGGCCGGAAAGAGGAAATGAACAAGTCTATTAATGAAATCTATGAAAACACAAACAGTGGAATGAGATGAAGAAAATAGTTTAAGACACGAAAGTAGAAATAGAATCACTAAAAAAAAACCAAAAAACAAAAAAAAAACCCAACCAACCAAACAAAAAATCCAAACTGAGGTAAAAATGGAAATGAAAAATTTAGGAAGTAAAAAACAACAAAACAAAACAAAACAAAAACCTTCGAGGTAAGCCTCACCAACAAAACAAGTGATGGAAGACAAAAACAGGCACCAAAGACAAGAGAGAAGAAATAGATTCCTCAGCCAAAGAAAACGTCAAATCTAAAAAATCCGGGCACAACCAGGAGACCTGGGACACTACGAAAAGACCTGATATGTGAATAATAGAGACAGTGGAAGGAGAAGAAACCCAGGTTAAAGGCACAGAAAATATTTTCAACAAAACTATAGAAGAAAACTTCCCTAACTTAAAGGAGATGCCGGAGCTGGAGAGATGGCTCAGCAGTTAAGAGCACTGGCTGCTCTTCCAGAGGACCCAGGTTCAATTCCCAGCACCCACACGACAGCTCACAACTGTCTGTAACTCCAGTTCCAGGGGATCTGACACCTTCACTCCAATGCATATAAAATAAAATTAAATAAATTAAAAAAGAGATGCCTGTCAAGGTACAAGAAGCATAAAGAAAACCAAACAGACTTCACCAGAAGAGGAATTCCCCACAAGACATAATAATCAAAACACTGAACTACAGAGCAGAGAAAGACTAATGCAAGCTACCAGGGGAAAAGACCAAATAACTTACTAGGGCAGACCCATTAGAATAACGTCTGACTTCTCCATGGAGACTCTAAAAGCCAGAAGGGCCTGGACAAATGTTCTACAAACTCTAAGAGACCACAGATGCTCGCCCAGACCACCATACCCAGTAAAACTTTCATCACAATAGATGGAGAAAGAAAAACATTCCACAATAAAACCAAATTTAAGCAATATCTATCTACAAATCCAGCTCACCAGAAGGTGCTAGAGGAAAACTTCAATCAAGAGAGGTTAATCACACCCAAGAAGATACAAGGAATAAATAAATAATCTCAGGCCAGCAAATCAAAAGAGGGAAAAAGAAAAACAAGCAAGCCGGGCGGTGATGGCGCATGCCTTTAATCCCAGCACTCAGGAGGCAGAGCCAGGCGGATCTCTGTGAGTTCGAGGTCAGCCTGGTCTCCCAAGCGAGTTCCAGGAAAGGCGCAAAGCTACACAGAGAAACCCTGTCTCGAAAAACCCCCCCCAAAAAAAAAAAGGAAAGAAAAACAAGCAAACAAAAACCTCACACCATAATAACAAAATAACAGGAATCAACAAACACTGCCCATTGATATCTCTTAATATCAATGAAATTAATTCTCCAATAAAAAGACACAGGCTAACAGACTAGATTAAAAAACAGGATCCATTCTTCTGTTGCCTTTAAGAAACACAACTTAACATCCAGGATAGACATTACCTCAGGGTAAAAAGAGAGAAAAGATATTCCAAGCAAATGGACCTAAGAAGCAAGGCAACATAGCTAATTTAATAGCTGCAATAAAATAGACTGCAAACCAAAACTGATCAGAAGAGATAGGGTAGGACATTGCATACTCGTCAAAGGAAAAATCCATCCACAGCACATTGCAATCCTAAACATTTATGCACCAAACACAGTGGCAGCCAAGTTCATAAAAGAAGCACTATTATAGCTAAAATCACATATTGACCCTCACATGGTGATAGTGGGAGACTTCAATACCCTACTCACCAATAGACAGGTCACCTGAACAGAAATGAAACAGAAATACTGGAGCTAACAGCCATTGTAAACCAAATGGACCTAAGAGATATTTATAGAACATCCCACTCAAACACAAAGGAATATACCTGATTCTCAGCAGCTCACGAAACTTTCTCCAAAATTAACTTCATACTTGGACACAAAGTAAGTCTTAACAGATACAGAAAATTTGAAATACCATCCAACATCCTATCTGACCACCATGGATTAAAACTGGATACCAATAGCAACACAAAGAACAGAAAGTTTACGAACTCATGGCAATTGAACAACTCACTACTGAATGAAAAATGAGTCAAGACAGGAATGAAGACAAGTTAGAAACTCTCTAGAACTGAATGAAAATGAAAACACAGCATACCCCAACCTCAGGGCGTAATGAAGGCAACTCTAAGAGGCAAGTTCCTAGTGTCAAGCACCTACACAAAACAACTGGAAAGATCTCATGTTAGCAACTTAACGGCACACTTGAAAGCTTTAGAACAAAAAGAAGAAATAAACAAAAAAGAGTAGACAGCAAGAAGTAATCAAAACTTAGGGCTAAAATCAATAAAATAGAAACAAACAAACAAATAATACAAGAATCAATGAAACAAAGAGCTGGTTCTTTGAGAAAATCAGCAAAATTAACAAACCCTTAACCAAATTAACCAAAAAATGGAGAGAAAAGATCTAGATTAACAAAATTAGAGATGAAAAGGGGGTCATGGCAACAGACACTGAGGAAATCCAGAGAATCCCAAGGACATATTTTAAAAACCTGTACTCCACCAAATTGGAAAAACCTAAAAAATGGATAAATTTCTTGATTTATACCACCTACCAAAGTTAAATAAAGATCAGTATAAGAAACCGGGCGGTGGTGGCGCACGCCTTTAATCCCAGCACTCGGGAGGCAGAGGCAGGAGGATCTCTGTGAGTTCGAGGCCAGCCTGGTCTCCCAAGCGAGTTCCAGGAAAGGCGCAAAGCTACACAGAGAAACCCTGTCTCGAAAAACCAAAAAAAAAAAAAAAAAGATCAGTATAAGAACTCTAAACAGACCTATAATCCCTAGTGAAATAGAAGCAGTAATTAAAAGTCTCCCAACCCTCCCTCCCAAAAAAAAGCCAAGGGCCAGATGATTTTAGGGAAGAATTCTAACAGGCTTCCAAAGAAGATTTAATGTCAATACTCCTCAAACTATTCTACAAAATAGAAACAGAAGAAAGTTGCCTAATTCTTTTTTTTTTTTTTTTTTTGAGGCCACATTTCCCCTGATCCTAAACCAAATAAAGACCCAACAAAGAAAAAGAATTACAGCCGGGCGGTGGTGGCGCACGCCTTTAATCCCAGCACTCGGGAGGCAGAGCCAGGCGGATTTCTGTGAATTCAAGGCCAGCCTGGGCTACCAAGTGAGTTCCAGGAAAGGCGCAAAGCTACACAGATAAACCCTGTCTCGAAAAACCAAAAAGAAAAAGAATTACAGACTAATTTTCCTTGTGAACATAGATGCAAAAATTCTTGATAAAATGCTTGCAAACGGAATACATGAACACATTCAAAAGATCACCGTGATCAAGTAGGCTTCATCTCAGAGATGGTTCAACATGTAAGTAGATAAATGTGATCCACTATATAAACAGACTGAAAGACAAAAACCACATGCTCATCTTACTAGATGAAGAAAAGGCTTGAACAAAATGCAACACCACTCCATGATAAAAATCGTGGAGAGTTAGGGATACAGGGACATATTACATAATATGGTGATTTACATAAAGCACACAGCCAACACCCACCTAAAGGGAGAGAAACTCAAAGCATTTCCATTAAAATCATGAACAGGACAAGGTTATCCACTCTCTCCATATATATTCAACATAGAACTTGAAATCTTAGCTAGAGCAATAAGACAACTGAAGGAGATCAAGGGGATACAAATAGGAAGGGAAGAAGTCCAAGTTTCTTTATTTACAGATGATGTGATTCTATATACAGATGACCTAAAAATTCCACCAGCAGACTTCTACAGCTAATAAACACTTTCCACAAAGTGTCAGGGTACAAAACTAACTCACAGAAATCAGGAGCTTTCCCATATACACATGACAATGAGCTGAAAAAGAAATCAGGGAAACACCTTTCACAATAGCCTTAAAAAAGTTGTGGTGACTCTAACCAAGCAAGTGAAAGACTTGTGTGACAAAAAAACTTCCAGTCTTTGAAGACAGAAGTTGAAGATACCTGAAGATATCAGAAGACGTAAAGTCCCCATGCCCACGGGTTGGTATTATCAATATGGTGGAAATGCCCATCTTACCTGAAGCAATCTACAGATTCAATGTACTTCCCCGTCAAAACCCCAACACAAAGCCGGGCGGCGGCTCACGCCTTTAATCCCAGCACTCGGGAGGCAGAGGCAGGCGGATCTCCGTGAGTTGGAGGCCAGCCTGGTCTACAGAGCGAGATCCAGGACAGGCACCAAAACTACACAGAGAAACCCAGTCTCGAAAAACCAAAAAAAAAAAAAAAAAATATCCCAACACAATTCTTTACAGAATTTGAAAAGACAATTTTTCAGCTTCATATATGGAAACATAAAAAACCCAGAATAGCTAAAACAATCCTGAATAATAAAAAAACTGCTGGAGGTATCACCATCCCCGATCTCAAGTTGTACTACGGAGCTATAGTAATAAAAACAGCCTGGTGGCCGGGCTGTTGGGTATAGGAGGGAATATTGGGAGGGATAACTAAAATGAGGGGCCATTTGAGGGGTTGTATGGAAACCTAATACAGTAGAAGCTTCTTAAAATAGATACACATATAAAAGAAATCTACATTGGAATCACCAAATAATGGGGGAGACAAAGCCCCAAACAGATGTCTCTCATCAATAATACCAGGAATAGGTTACATCTAAAGAAGTTGTTGGCCAATGGGGCACCATGGAAACCCCAAAATAACCCAGGCTATTGCTGAGGCTATTGGTTTCTTTATACAAATTGGTGGTAAGGCCCTCTTCCTGAAGACAACACCTACATAACCTGCTAAACACAGAGAATTGAGATGGTGGCTACCGAGAGCCTTCATCCCTACTGACCAGTGTTCACGGTACTGGAAGGTACTCTGTACACTACCAGAGGAGAAAGGTAACCACCAACCCAGCTACAAACCCTGCACTCTATAACAGTGACCCACCTGCAAGATTCACTGGTAGAACAGTGGCGTGAAAGTTGTAGAAGTAACCAACCACTATTTGGTTGGAATTCAGGCACACTCCATGAGACGGAACTCAGGCCTGATACTTCCCTGGGTGGCTGAGAACCTGAGACTAGATAGGCCTGAACCTAGGAGAAAACCAAACACTACCGTTCTGCTAAAGGGGTGTAGTAATAAAACGACTCCTAAGGACATCCTGCTGTACTCATAGATCAGTGCCGTGTCCGACTATCGTCAGAGAAGCTTCCTCCCGCAGCAGATGGGAACAATGACAGAGTTCTAAATGGGATGTCTCCATCAAATCCCCCTCCTCAGGGTTCAGGGAACCCTGTGGAAGAGGCGGTGGGAAGACTGTAAGAGCCAGAGGGGATGGAAGACACCAGAGAAACAAGGCTTTCCAGACCGGACAGGACTGATGCCATACGAACTCACAGAGACTGTGGGAGCGTGCACAGGCCTGCCCAGGTCTAAGCTAGATGGGGTTCCAGCACTGAGACAGGACGTGGACACCAGCCCCCATCCCTAACCTAGAAGCAAGCTGCCATTGTTAAATACTCACAAAGGAAAACTAATTTTCTCCAGTGGAGTCTTGCTGGGTTTGCAAAACCACACTTAAGGGCAGGGTCCAGGCCCAACAGTGGCTGGCTGTAGCTAGAGTTTTCCTGGCTGGCCCACGGTCAGGACAAATCTCTCTCACCCACCAGTCCCGCAGCCACTCAGACCCAACTGAGCAAACACACAGAGACTTATATTGCTTACAAACTGTATGGCTGCAGCAGGCTTCTTGTTATCTAGTTCTCCTATCTTAAATTAACCCATGTCTATTAGTCTATAAGTTGCCACGTGGCTCGTGGCTTACCAGTACCTTCCATCTCGCTTGTCATGGCGGCGACTGGCAGTGTGTCTCTGCCTCAGCCTTCTACTTCCCAGAATTCTCCTCTCTCCTTGTTCCGCCTATACTTCCTGTCTGGCTATTGGCCAATCAGTGGTTTGCTTATACAGAGCGACATCCACAGCAGCTGGCCAACACAGACGGAACTCAGTGGTATTTTTGGAGGTTTTTGTCTCAATACTTTGTCTGGACTCCTCCCCGCTACCTTACAGGTCTCTTATGTTTTCCAATTTTGTTTTTATGGGTTTTCTGTATGTGAGAATGCGTCTCTCCAAATTTATGTGTGTTTCTTGTGCTTGTTTTTTCTTTGGCTCCTTTTTTTTCCGTCTTATTCTAGTATTAATTAATTAATTAATTATTATTTTAGATGCATGTTTGAATTCTAATGAAAGAGAAAGAAAGGATGTGGATTTGGGTGGGTGAGTAAGCAGGAAGGATCTGGGAGGAGTTGAGGGAGAGGAGACCTTAATCAGAATATATTGTATGAAAAAAATCTATTAAAAAATAATCTGCCGGGCGGTGGCGGCACACGCCTTTAATCCCAGCACTCGGGAGGCAGAGGCAGGCGGATCTTTATAAGTTCGAGGCCAGCCTGGTCTACCAAGTGAGTTCCAGGAGAGGCACAAAGCTACACAGAGAAACCCTGTCTCGAAAAACCAAAAAAAAAAAAAAAAAGTGGTAGAGCGCTTGCCTAGCAAGCACAAGGCCCTGGGTTCGATCCGCCAGGCAGTGGTGGCGCACGCCTTTAACCCCAGCACTTGGGAGGCAGAGGCAGGCGGATCTCTGTGAGTTTGAGGCCAGCTTGGGCTACAGTGTGAGTTCCAGGACAGGCACCAAAGCTACACAGAGAAACCCTGCTTCAAAAAACCAAAATAAATAAATAAATAAAAACAAATAAGTAAATAAATAAAAAATAAAAAACAGTCTTCCTAGGGGAGGGGGAGAATTAAAAAATGAAGCAAAATGAAGGACCAGTTTAGGCACGTTAGGGGTTGAGGGCGCTTGCTGCTAAGACTATCAGTTCAATCCCCGGGATCCATATGAGAGAAGGAAAAAAGTGACTCCTGCAAGCTGTCCTTTATCTCAGAAGAACAGAGAAAGCTGTTGGCTGAGCGCAGCAGTAGGCGGAGTCCAAAAAAAGACCAACTCCTGATTTTCAGGGTCCCTCCCTGGGCAAGAATGTGTCGTCCCCACTGTCTTTCTCGACTAAGTCACACCACAGAAAACAAGGGCACAGCATCTCTTTGTCCTTTCCCCAAACTACGGAGGAGAGGGCTCGGCAGGTAAAGGCGCTTGACGACCTGAGTTTAGCCCCAAGAATCATGGAAAGGTGGAGGTGGAAAACCAACCCGCAAAGACCGTTTTAGCTAATGTAGAGAACCTGTGACACCAGCACGTCAGAGGCTGAGGCAGAGGACTCTGAGGCCAGCCTGGACTACACAGTGAGATGCTGTCCCCCTCCCCGACACCCAGTTTTTTTCCTCCCTGGGAGCATAGTTCTGACAAACAACTTCAGTTAACTTCTAAATTATTACAAATTTGCGAATATTCATAGCAGGGCCTTATACTATGATTATTTGTTTCTGTTTGTATGTGTGTGTGTGTGTGTGTGTGTGTGTGTGTGTGTGTGTGTGTGTGTGTCGTACTCATGTGAAGGCCAGAGGTGAACTTCAGGGGTCTTCCTTAGTTGCTCTCTCTCTCGGGACAGATCTCTCAGTTTTATCCGGAACTTGCTGAGTCAGCTGACTTAGACAGGGTCCCTCCCATCCTGGCCTCCCCAGTGAGGGGATTACTAACACACCCCACCCCACCACACCCAGCTTTTTCTTTACTGAGACATCTCCCCAGCCCTGATTATTTTGTCCCATACACCTCTTTTGTTTCTCCAAAATTAACAACTGCTTTCCATTTCCAGTTGTTGGCTAACTCTAATAATCAAACCTAATACATCAATAACTCCGATAATCAAACTGTCATTTTAGTCGTAGGTGTCCACTGACGTGGTCAGATTGGGGGATCTCCTGTGCCTAGTTTTCCTGTTCTGTCTGGAACAACTTTCTCATGTCGCGATGTCCTTTCATCGAGGGAATGTCCGCCCCGTCTCTTCCTTGAGCGTCTGGTTCCTCTTCCCATCTCATCTTTCCTGGTTTCGCCTTCATTTTAGGGGAGCACTTCCCCTAGTAGCTTCCTGAGAAAGGGTAAATTTTTAAGCGCCCTCAGGACTCTCAACTTCATTCTACTTGGTTAGTTTGCCTACGTGTAGAATATCTCCCAGATTTCTGCTCTGCTGTCTTCTAGCTCCTAGGGGCTTCCTTTTCTCTTCCTTTCCTTTTTATTGTTTGTGTGTGCCCTTGCACACACATGGAACTCAGAGGACAAGTTGTGGGAAGGGAGCTGGTCCTCTCCTCCATGTGTGTCTCAGGGATCAAACGCAAATTGTCAAGCTTGGCTGCAAGCTCTTTTGCCCTCTGAGCCGTCCTGCCAGCCCAACATTTCTCTTTAATCTATATTTAACCACGTATTTCCCATGTGATTTTCTTTTGCTTGCTTTTTTAATCTCCTCAAAAGATCATCAATTTATGAGTTCTTCTGTGTGTTTTTAAAATTAATATTATTATGAATGTGTGAGAATGAATTATGAATGTGTCTTTCTCACCAGCCCTGGCTATCTTTTTTTAATTTTTTTTTATTTTTAAAAAAACCATATATTACTCTTTAATTAAAATTTTGCTTAACAACTTTTTCTTGTCAATGGGATAGTTTCAAATACTTAAATTTGATAGAAAAGCATTTTCAACAATATACCACTGTGAGAAA
>CABHPP010139375.1:0-18015 GCA_902168425.1 Peromyscus attwateri | reverse complement strand
GGGGGGGGGGGGGGGGGGGGGGGGGGGGGGACTGGGCTGCACAATCCAGCAAGATTCCTAGTAGAAAATCAGATCAACTCAAGAGGTCAAATGAAGACATGGATGGATGCTCACTGGATCTGGATAAGGTGCAGCCACACTGGGGCCTTGCAGTACATCCTCAAGATTATGTGGCTTTGTAGTGGGTTCCCAGGGAGAGCCCTTTGACCTTTTTTTTCTCCCCTTGCATACTCAAAATAAAAAGATTATTACAACTCAGGTTGCCAACCCTGGGGGAATATGTTTTTAATAAACTTTTTTTTAAATAAAGAATTTTATTATGAAATATTACGTGTTTGTGTAAGAAACTGAGCATATGTATGTGCTCCACAGGTGTCCTTAAAAGCTAGAAAAAGGCATTATATTCCCTGCAATTGGCATTACACTTGGTTGTGAGCCACATGATGTGCGTGGGGGTGGGGGTGGCGGGTGTTAGAAAGAGAACCTGGAACCTCTGTAAGAGCAGCAAGCACTCTTAGCCACTAAACCATCTTTCCAACTCCCTACAACACTTCTTTTTGATGTTCCATAATTCACTCATCCGCTGACTGACAAGTCTAGGCAGTCAAGATTCTACCACTAGAATCTTCCTGCCGAGACATTGACTAACCGACATTGACTAACCCAACATAAAAGACCTGGAGATGCAGTATTTGGAGCTTTTCAATAAACATCTGGGTGCCACCTTAGTCCTCACAGACAGATCAGTGGGTCAGCAATCCTCTTTCTGTACACTTGATTTTATAATGCCTGTTGGTTCTATTTTCAGTGTTAGAGATTGAAACTCTGGTCTCATGTATGCTAAGTAGGTACTCTGCTGAACATGCCAGAGCCCTTTGTATCCCATTCTTTAATATCCACAGTTAATGTCAGCCAGATAATTGAGGAAAACCAATCACCAGAAAGACAAAGGTAAGCATAGAGAAACAGACAAAAATGAGCTCAGTGGAGACAGAAACATTGTAAAAAACAGGACAGTGGGGGGGGGGTGGTAACAACCTAGCCATGGTGGTTCACACCTGTTACCAAGCACCATCCAGAGCTTGAGGTAGGATGATTACAAGTTCAAAGCTAGTCTAGTTTGTACAGCAATATAAGATTCTGTCTCCAACAGAAACAATGAAAAATGAGACAAACTTCTATACTCTTTAAGGACAAAAAGTAAGCTCTCGAATGAGAAACATTCAGAAAATACCAAAGAGTTCTTGGAAGTTGGAAAAACTCCCCAGGATCTAGAGCATTGTTTTACTCCAAGACTTCCGAGGAAGAGAGCAGGTTTCTATGTCCTACACATCAACAGGGACAAGGAGGCTATGTGAAGCCCTAGATTCCACCTCCAGCACTGCCTGGACCAGGCATGGTGGCACACATCTGTAATCCCAGCAGTTGTAAGGTAAAGATGAGAAGATCAGTAGTTCAAAGTCATCCTAAGCTGAATAGTGAGTAAGTTCAAGGACAGGCTGCAATGAATGAGTCTCTCTCTCTCTCTCTCTCTCTCTCACACACACACACACACACACACACACACACAAAGGGTTTGACTTTAAGAACTCTGTTTCACCCGAAACTTGCATTTCCACTTAACCACCCAGAATTAGTCATCATGGACAAACTTAGCTGCAAGGAAATCTAGAAAATGGAATATTTATAAACAAGTGGTTAAGTAAAATGAGGAAAATGGGGGTAGAAGACGACCAAATAGCTGGGAACTTAAAGATAAAGTTGATTAAAGGTCTCACAGAGCAAGATAAAAACAAAAAACTTACGCAGAAGATATGAGAGACATTATGAGAAATGTTGTAGGAGAAAGTAGTTTCTTTCCAATAGGGAAGGATAAAAATGATAATGAAGACATCTCTTAACTGAAATAACTTAAGTCCCTTATTAAAATGAACTCCATAAGACGTCCAGTATGATGGCACACAACCATAAACCCAGAACTCAGGAGAAAGGGGGATCTTGAGTTCAAGGTCATCCTAGGCTACCTAGTGAGACTTTGTCTCAAATACAAAGCACAGACTAACAAAAACCACACATTTTGAGTGTAGAGGGCCAATATCAGTAATGATCAATACTTGATCAGTTTTAACTATGAGTCAAATATGACTTTAAGCACTAAATATGTATTACCTCATTACATCTTCTAAGCCACAGAAGGAGTGCTGGATGATGTCCACTTTAGAAACAGCCAAGCTGAGACAGATCATGCTGCTGGAGGCACTCTGTGTTCCCACAGAGGAGGAATGGATTCAGATAGCATACTAACAAAATTACACACATACCAAGAGGCATGGAGAGATGTGCTATAAATCCAGCAACAGTTCCTGTGTCTAAGCTCCCAGGCAGATCAGAAATGCCCTGAGAGGATAAGACGTGTGACTGCCTTCAGGTTTAATTCCGCTTAGATGGAAATTGCACAAGGATTTTCATAGGTATGCTTGCAAAATTAGAATCTCTGAAGGAAGGGAAGCACTTCCTACTTGTTTGGGAGCAAGAGGGGTCAGAGTCTTCATTGCTCCAACTCAAGTCAAAGCTTCATAAAGCAGAAGAGAAACAAAGATCCTGTAAACTTCCAGAGAGGAAACAGTCTAATAAAGATGAGTGGGGGGGGGGCTGGGGAAATGGTTTCTTCCATAAAGCGCTTGCTATGCCAGCATTGAGGACCTGAGTTCAGATCCCCAGCACCTTTGGAAAAGCTAGTGTATACCTCAAATCCCAGCCCTGGGGAGGGAGGAATAGGAGGAACTTGGAACTTGCTGGCCAGACAGTCTAGCTGAATCAAGGAATTCCAGGTTTGGTAAGAGGCACTATCTCAAAAACAAACAAACAAACAAAAACCCAAGTTGGAGAGAGACTGAGAAAGACACCTGATGTCAATCTACAGCCTCCACGTGGGCATGCACAGCTGTGCATCTACATACATGTGTGCATGCACACCTGCACAAACTCATCCACACCAAAAAAAATAAATAAATCAGGTTGGGCATGGTGTCACATGCCTGTAATCTCAGCACTCCACCACAGTGGCAAGTTTGAGGCCAGCGTCATTACTTGCCAAGTTCCAAGCCAGCCAGGGACATAGCAAGACTCTTGTCTTAAAACATCAAAACAAAAATTTAATTAAAAAAAAAAAAGAATCAGGAATCAGAAGAAAACCACACTTTTTAAAGCCAAAACAGGAAGACAGAAGCTAGTGGGGGAATACTTTCAGAACTCTGAGGGTTGATTCTTCTGAGCTACAAATCTATATTCAGCCACTTGATCGGTGCAGTGTGGGAGTGAAATAAAGACATTTACCGACAAGCAAGGAGCCGGGAATATACCTCCCAGGGACCCTTTATGTATACCATTATGTTGACTCTATTTTTAATTCTCTGTATAGTGTGATGTGTGACATTGGAAAAAAATCTGGTAAGAGAAAAACTACATTTCCTTTAAAAAAAAAACTTAATTATTTTTATTTTATGTGCATGAGTTTTTGTGCATGCATGTATGTGCAACATGTATGTCCTTGGAGGCCAGAAGAGAGTGTTAGATGCAGTAGAATTGGAGTTACAGAAGGTTGTGAGCTGCCATATGGGTGCGGGGAAGAAAACCCAGGTGCTCTACAAGAACAGCCAGCACTCTTAACCACTGGGTGATCTCTCAAGCTCCAAGTATTCCCTTTTCTTTCAGACAGGATCTCTCTATGTAGCCCTGAGTGGTCTGTTATCATTATATAGATAAGGTTGGCCTTCAACCCATTACTATCCTCCGGTTCTGCCTGATGCTGGGACTACAGGCACAAGTCCCTCACTGCCCTTCTGTTCTAAGTGTTGAGTTTATTAACTCATGTACCGCTCCTATCCACTTATTTTGCAGAAGGAATCTTCAGTGCAGAGGCTGAGTAAAGGTATACATACACCTGACAGAGAGCCCACAGTGCGCCAGCTCCTTCTTGCAGCACTGAGTTGCTTAAAACAACACACCTGTACAGGTCTGAGAGGCAGAAATCCATACGTTTTGGGGTTTGTCGTTGAGTTTAGCGGTGGGACTCCAGGCTTGATACATGCTAGGCAGGCGCTCCATCACTGAGCTCCATCCTCTGCTTTTGGAATGTTCCAAGAGCTAAAGTTAAGGCAGGTCTGAGTACCTTATAGACGCTCTCAGAGAGAACTCAGTTCTTTCCTCTAAAGGCAAAGTCTCAACCTTCCTAATGCTGTGACGCTTTAATACAGTCCCTCGTGTTGTGGTGACCCCCAACCATAAAACTATTTTCATTGCTAACTGTAATTCTGCGACTGTTATGAATCATAATGTAAATATCTATGTTTTCTGATAGGTGACTCCTGTGAAAGGGTCATTGGACCCCCTTGAAGGGGTCACAACCCACAGGTTGAGAACCACTCCTCTAGGGGTTCCCTCCTATTCCTTGGCTTGTACCTTCTTCCTTCATCTTCAAGGCCAGAAATATAACGACTTCTCACCTTCTGCTATCTGCCTGTCCTCATACCTCTTGACTGACTCTTCTCCCTTCCTTTCCAGGACTCTTATGATGCTGCTGACCTCCTCCCCCTCAGCAACTCAGGATAGTCTCTCCAGCTCAGAATCCCAAACTTAAGCACACATACAAAGTCTGTCCCACACTGGCTGGTTAAACCTCCATAGCTTCTGGGGCCCAGTATGTCATCATCTCTTCACAAACATCCTTCAAAATGCAATGTGAAGCTCTGGGGAAAAGCCAGACTCACATCAGGAAATCTAGGTCCAGAGTTCTTCATTGCTGTGCTCTGTAGCAGTGTTTACATATTGTGATCTTGTGCGTATCGAACATAACAAAATTTGGAGCTATCCACATGGAGAGGATAGAGAATAGAAAACTATGAGTGGCATAAGAGAACCGACTTTCCACAGTTCATTGCAGAAAGGCAATAGATACATTAGGTAGCTTAAAACTAAAACAATTACAATAGTAAATATATATGCATGTTATTGAAATATGAGGATATCTATGTATCTATCCTCTGCCTATTATTATTATTATCTATGTAGCTATCATATATATTTCTTCTATCAATCAATCATCTATTGATCTATCAATCATTTATTTTGTATCATCTGTTTATCATCTATCTACATATCAACCTGTCACCTACCTAATGTCTATTACCTATCGACTTATAATCTATCTATCTCTATATATACCTATCTATCATCAAAAGAAGCAGCTAAAAAATGTTTAAAAAGTTGCCTCCATGGAGAAGAAGTAGACTGGTGATTTTTCACTATGGGCCTCGTAAAGCCAACTGATTTTACAAATTGTCCCTATTGCTTTGGCCAAATACAATTCCATAGAGAATACCAAGGTGTGACTCTGGGATGGTTACAGAGTTTCTATCTGTAGGATCTTCTCTGCTAATATTCACTCTCATGTTTTCCAGCTCCCTGACCTTGTTTTAGGATCTTGTTACTTGCCTCTGGCTCCTTGCGTGATAGATGGGTTTGGCAGAGTCACCTCAGCAGCATCCACTCTTGGACAGAGTCTTGGAATCTGTCCTCTACTTATAAGTTATGAACACGGAGTCTCTAAGTCTCCTCTATTACATGGGGGTTATAGAAGAACTAGCTTGGCTTTGAAGGGCTCCAGGCATGGCCTATAAAGAAAAATACTTTCTTCCATGTTTCCATGGCATGGGGCCAGAGGGGTGGGATCAGCATCAAAGGCTAGAAAAGAGACCACACAGAGACGGTTGGTTACTGATGGGAAGAGCAGTAGCGAGGCATAGAGACAATGTGGAATGTGTGCACAGGCATGGAGTCTTAGTTAGCTCTGACACAGCCTAGAGTCATCTGAGAAGAAAGCCTTGATTGAGGAGTTGCCTAGATCAGATTGGCCTGCAGGTATGTCTATGGGGGCTTCTTTTTATTGTTGATTGATGTGGGAGGACCCAACCCACTGTGGGCAGCACTCTTCCCTGGGCAGGTGGACCTAGGCTGCATAAGCAAGGCAGCAAAGCTGGTCAGTGGTGGCACACGCCTTTAATCCCAGCACTCGGGAGGCAGAGGCAGGCAGATTTCTGAGTTCTTAGAGGCCAGCCTGGTCTACAAAGTGAGTTCTAGGACAGCCAGGGTTACACTGAGAAACCTTGTCTCAAAAAACAAAAAACACAAAAATAAAAGAAAGCTAGCTCAGCATGAGCCTTGACAATGCTGCCAGCAAGCAGTGTTCCTCCATGGTTTCTGTTCAGCTCCTGCCCTGGCTTCTCCAAATAATGAACTGGGATCTGAAGTGTAAACCAAAGAAACCCTTTCCTCCCCGAAATTGCTTTTGATCAGAGTGTTTTATCACAGCAACAGAAAGGAAACTGGACCACTTTCTAAGAACAAGGAGTGGCAGAGAGGACTAGGACATTGGGGTGGGCCCTGATGTGGCTCACACAGTGGGTCATGCCTTACTGGGCCTGTTCATTTGGACCATTTGCAAACCTTCCAGCGGTTTTTCTATTCCTAGTAAGTGGTACTTGTAAGCAAAGGTGCAATGCAACTATTGAACTAAACTACCCTGTGGGTAGAAAGAAAGGATTATTGGGGAATCCAACTGCCAGATTCTCTCAGTGGGCAGAGAGAACAGCAGAAAGGGGAGAGCCTTGCCAGTTTTAGGGAGAGCAGGTAGGGGCAGTGTGTGTGTGAGTGTGTGTGAGAGTATGTGTATGAGTGTGTGAGTGTGTGTGAGAGTATGTGTGTGTGAGTGTGTGTATGTGTGTGAGAGTGTGTGTATGTGGTTGAGAGTGTGTGAGAGAATGTGTATGTGTGTGCATGTGTGTGAGTGTGTGTATGTGTGTGTATGAGTATATGTGTGTATGAGTGTGTGTATGTGTGTGTGAGTGTGTGTGTGTGTGTGAGTGTGTGTGTGTGAGTGTGTGTGTGTGTGTGAGTGTGTGTGTGTGTGTGTGTGTGAGCTGGAACAGCCTGGGACTCTGACCTGTTACTGGATGCCCTTGCTGGAGGTAGCTGGCTGTAGGGGGCAGATAAGGTAAGTAATAGTTTTCACAACAAACAGAAACCCACTTCACAAGGTTCCTGAGGAGTGCTGAGTTTAGGTAACAACCCTCTTTACCCTGTCAGAGTCCAGCCGGAGCTGAGCCTAGACTGTCATTTAGGATATGGTCAGCAGCACTGCCATTTGGGGGGCCCACTTTGTACCTCACAGTACTTTCCTACCTCCTTGAAGTTAGGCATGAGCATAAAATGTGAGTAGAGATATATGTTATTTTCTGAGGAGGTATTTAATTAATTACCTAATTAATGTCTTGGGACAGGGCCTCACTTTGTAGCCTTGGCTAGACTGGAAATCGCTATGTAGACCAGGTTAGCCTAGAACTTGTTGCAATCCTCCTGCCTCTGTCTCCCTTTCTCCCTTGTGCTGGGACTATGGGTATGAGCTAGCATGGCCAGCATATATCACGACTTCCTAGCACAGTCATGACATAGCAGGTGTTGATATAGAGTCCCCAAGAGTCTGGATCCCCTGATAAACAATGTGCGGCCCTGTACATCATGTAGATGGACAGACAATAGCAACCTCTTTGTATTTAGGTTTCTGGGCTGTTGATATATACTGTTTACTACTATGTCCTGCCCTCACCCAACAGGGCTGACAGGTCCTGAAGTTAACACAACGTATAGTCCTTAAGAACTTGACGATCGAGTCTGGAAAATCAAGTTCACTTAGAAAGCCCATAGAGCAGCCTGGCAGCGGTAGTACACACCTTTAATACCAGCACTCAGGAGGCAGAGGCAGGAGGATCTCTGTGAATTTGACGCCAGCCTGGTCTACAGAGCGAGTTCCAGGACAGCCAGGGCTACACAGAGAAACCCTATTTTGAAAGAAAACCAAACCAAACAACCACCACCCACTGTGGGGACCTGCCCTACCGGGAACTTAGGTCACCTGTGAAGAGGTGGCCTGGAACCGAGGAAAGGCAAGTGGGTGCCGCTTGCCCATTCCCCAGCCTCCCTCTTACCCGGAGATAATCAGACACAGCCAGCAGGGAGTCAAGTCAAGCAAGAACTCGTTTATTGATAGGCAGTAAGCCTCTTTTATACCAGAAAACCTCAGAACCCTAGGAGGGGGTGAAGGAACCAACCAATCATTTTAAAGGTCACCCTATTTACAAGTTGTTTATGCCCTGACATCATCTCCTGTTTTTAGTATCTGATCTTAGCATAAATAACTTGAGCTAACTTTCTTCCTCACCATTTGTCTCTAATCTCCATACAAACAACCCAAACTAACTTCCTCTTAGCCATCTTTTGTATCTATTCTCTGCACAAACAGCTTAAACTAACTTCCCCTGGTACCATTTGTATCCACTCTCTGTGTAAACAGCTTAAAGCTTAAGCTCTATTTATCTGAATTTCGCTTAGAGAAAGAAAATCCATAGGGCAGGAGCAGGATTCGAGCCTCAAATGATGACATTGTTGAGTTAAAAGCTGAGAAAACTTAGATGATTGTGAGAACAGAGTGCAATGCTGTCAGCTTCTAGGGAAGGAAGCAAACCAAACTGAGCGTACTTGTGTTTAGTGCTCTCTCTGTTCTGATCCACAGGCTGATCAGGTGGTTTGGAAGGAGTGCTGGAAGCCCCTCCACTGCAGAGTCAGCAGAACTTTGGTTGGTAGCAGGAGGAATGTAGGAGCATAGTACAAGTGCTCAGACTAGAGAGGAGGTGACTGTGGAGTGTAAGCCGAGTGGTGAGGAGCTCTGTGGAGGCACAGCATCAATGGCAGCGCTGTGCGAGCCTTTGGGTGAGACGCTCTTTTCTTCATCACTGTGTGTGGTGGGCAGAACTCAGATGGACCAAAGATGTAACCTTCTAAACCATGAGGCGAGTGAGAGACCGGATCTGAAATCCAGTGGTGGAGACTTCTGTGGAGGAAGACCCCATGTGTCATTACAGAGGTCCAGCTGGAGGCTATGTCCGTCACTTCTCATCACCTTGATAGGCTAGCTGACAGAGACACCTTCAAGGAGGAAGGGTCTATTTCGGTTCATTGTTTCAGAGAGTTTAGTCCATCATGGTGGGTTCCACTGACCCTGGGCCCATGGTGAATCATGCTATGGTGGAGAGCTGTTCATGTAAGCAGGAAGTAGTGAGCATGACAGGAAGAGACCAGGGACAAGACATCCCCAAAGACCCCTTTTCTCCTGTGACCTACTTCTCACTAGGATCCAGTTTCAAGGACTTCCCCCTAACAGCACTAATAGCTGGGGACCGAGTGTTCAAAATGTGAACCTGTTAGGGGGACATTTTGAAATCAACCCACAGCATTGGCCAGGATGGGAAATGACCTTGTTAGAGAGTTGAGTCAGACACACCCAGGGAAGTACTAGTAACAGAGATGACACAATAATCCCTCCAGGTTCCTTCAGTGTGGAAGTCTCAAAAAGGTGTCCATTTTTGATGCTGCAATTGGAGACTAGTCAAGAAGCGCGTTGACAGAGCAGAAGCCCTGGCATGTGTACCTCAGCTTCGGGGAGAGTGCCCACCTGGTCATTTGGGCAGAATATACATAAGATTGAAAACTCTGACCATTAAAGAGGCAACCTTCTTGTTGTGAAGAAGAGGCCATATGTGTGGCAGCTGCCACAGCCTGTGATGAGATGCGTGTACTAGCCTCAGTTGCTGAGCCCTTAGGAACGATACCAACAAGCTTTAACCTCCATACTATCTTGGGATAGTATGTGACCTCCCCTAGGGCTAGTTTGCATGAGAAATGGTCCCAGAGTTGTAATCAGCAGACTTAATGTTCTTTTGGGATACCACTGCCCTTAAAACTTTGTTACAAGCTTAGAGCTTGTGGTCTGAATGTGAAGTACCCCCCACAGGTTCCTGTATTTAAGCGAGTCCCCAGCTGATGGTACTGTTCTGTAAGGTCGTGGAACTTTTAGGAGGTGGCGCTTTAATGGAGGAAGTGGGGCCACTGGGGGCTGACCTTGAGGTGTTATAGCCCAGGGATTATTTCCTGTCTGCGGTCTGCCTTCCATTCCTCTAAGACGTGAGACGGTAAAGGAGTTCCGCAGGCACTCCCAGCATTCCAGAGCCCCCAGCTGCCATGCTTTCCTGAATTATAGCTCTCTCCCCTTGGATTATGAACCCAAGTAAGTGTTTCCTCCCTTTACGCCACTTTTTGATGGGATCACAACAGTAAGAAAAAGTAACTAGTAGAAGACTGTAAAATACCACACTGGTGCAGACAAGTTTAGAGAAGAGAAAGGTAAAGCCTCCAGACTGGATTATACAGCAAGTTTGAGGGATCTTAAAAAAAAAAAAATCACCATTCCAGGGCTATGGAGGTGGTTCAGCAGTTAAGGCTGCTCTAGAGGACACAGATTCGATCCTATGCACCTATATGGTGGTTCACAAGGGGGATCCGATGCCCTCTTCTGGTCTCTGAGGGGACCAGACATACAAATGGTATAAATATGTACATACAGGTAAAACACTCAGACACACAAAAAATTAAGAAAAAATTAAAATCAACCCCCCCCCCCAGCAGGGTGGTGGTAGCACACACCTTTAATCCCAGCACTCAGAAGTCAGAGGCAGGCAGATCTCTGAGTTGGAGGCTAGCCTGGTCTACAGAGTGAGTTCCAGGACACCCAAGGCTACACAGAAAAACTCTGTATCTGTGTGTCAAGACATGGGTGTGTGGGTTCATACAGGTCCGTGGAGTGAAGACTCAGAGGCATCTTAAGAATGAATATAGCCTTTCATGGCTGCAGGGGGGTCCAGCCTCGAAGGACTGAAGCCTTTCCCTTTGCCTAGGGCATATTTATTTACTCTCTATTACAGTTTAGCTAGTTAATTTCCGTACCTTCAAAGCAACTTAAAAGGAGCTCCCAGAGACCAAAAGCCAAGTGCAAATTACTTGATTTATCAGGTACCTTGGTTTTCCAGGTTTCCTGGACCAAGTTTTGCACAGGCCTTTGATCCTTGGGAGATTCTCTGATCCTTGACTCTCAAACAAGAAAGATTCACATAGGGCAATAAGAGAAACAAAAGATATGGTTAAACAAAGGAAGCATTAGGGCTAGGTGCTACTCTCTGGAACCAGGCCAGGAGCTCAGCAGGAATGCACTACAAAACTATATCTCAAAAAAAAAAAAAAACCAAAAAACAAAACAACAACAACAACAAAAAAAAACAACCCTCCCTTCTAAATGAGTTTATTTATAGTATTGACAATAGGAAAAGAGTGAATGAACCACCAGTAATATCCACTATCCCTAATATGATGATGTGCTACACTGTGACCATGGACATTTCTGGAGCTTTTGACAAAGGCCACTGGGGTTTGCATGAGGAATTGATATACAGACTGTGAGAAAAACTTCTACCTCTGAGAAGGAAGGACAGCTGCTTGGTTAGTTTCAGGAAGGCTAGCACAGGGGTTCAAGCAGACATGTGGACTGGAGAGGGCCGGGATTCAAATGAGTGTACATCTGAAGCCTCTGGGGTTGACACAGCAGGAGAGCTGATATCCAGGCTGGAAGGCAGATATACTTTGGGAGGTGCTTTGACCATTGATCTTCCTGCTGGGGAAGCCGAAAAGCCCAGACAATATGAGCGGCATGTGACTCGCAGCAGCTGGCCCTGGACACACTGCTTCCATAGACAGCTGGATGCCATAGCCTTCTGGTGTTTTTCTGTCGGTCTCAAATCATGGCAATGCTTGTTCCCTCTTCTTCCTAACTTCTACAAAGAGTAGATTCATTTGATCTCAGGCTCTGCTTTGCCGAGTCAGGCAAATACAGGTTCAGGGACCTGTAGTCTTTCTCCATGCTTCTCCACATAGCCCCCCTTCTCCTCTAAAGAAATGTATGCCCCTGGACATGCCTAGGAACACTGGATAACTATGTATGTGCTGTTTTGATGGGCCTTCAGATGGTTAGCGTTCCTGGATGACTGCATGTCCAGATCTGGCCGTTGATAGTTACCCTAAGAACTAAGACTGCCCTAGTACAACCAAATGCAGAAACTCTTTTGTAGTGAAGCCTAGAGTGTAACACCAAAAGGATAGTCCAAAGAATCTTCCATTTGAATCTCTCAGAGACATGGGAGACAGGGAGTCCATGGAACAGTGATTAGCCTCAGGAGGCAAGGAAAGAATGACCGAGCTGAGCAGTGCAGATCAATGGTGCTTGAGAGCTCCTCCATCTCTCTCACCAAGGGCTAAATGCAAAAATGTCCACTATGGGAGCCCATTCTCAGGTTCCTCGTGGCTTTACCCAGCAGGTCCGCATAGAGGATGATTAGGACCACGGGCCTGAGTGCAGGTGTCTGAGATGGTCTGCACTTGGCTGTGCTAGGGGAGGAGGTCATTTGCTCCACCCCTTGGCATCTCTATAAAAACCCTGGGGAAGAGACAGTTGGGGCCCATTGGAAAAGGTTCCAGGCCCTCTCGAGGCTGTCCTTTATTTTCTATCTATTTATCTCTGCAAGATTCTCCGCAATAAATCCTTCTATCTAGTATTTCCTGCTGCTCACACTCAAAACTCTGGGGAACTGTGGGGTTGGTGGATAAACGCCCCACAGTCCACCTCCCTCCATGGGGCCAGATACACTTCAACGACATAGTTGGCCAAATTGGCACTGGTTAAGTTGGTTAGGATAAGCAGATTGGTTAGGAAAGAGAGATTCAGAGGGAAGTTTCAAAAGCTGCTGAGGAGAAGCACTGCATTCACTTTCTCTCTCTCTCTCTCTCTCTCTCTCTCTCTCTCTCTCTCACACACACACACACACACACACACACATTTTTAAAAACGAGTCTTAAAAAATTATTCCTAGGGGCTGGAGAGGTGGCATAGAGGTTAAGAGCATTGATTGTTCTTCCAGAGGTCCTGAGTTCAATTCCGAGCAACCACATGATGGCTCACAACCATCTGTAATGGGATCTGATGCCCTCTTCTGATGTACAGGCATATATGCAGACAGAACACTGTATATATAATAAATTAATAAATCTTAAAAAATTCTTCCTATAAGTCACAATACCACCATTATAGCAAACAAAATTAACAATTTTTAAGATATTCAGTACATATTTAATTTCCACATTCCTCCAAATGTATTTTATAGCTGCTTTACCTTATTATTTAATCAATCATCATCATTAAATAAGTAGCATCAGTATCACATATTCTTATTTATATACCACCCCATCATGTGCTTTTTAAACCTGGGTAACCTACTCAGGCACTGTGAGGCTAAAGATGAGCTCCACCACAAAGGTGGGTTGGGTATCTCAGCCTTCTTCAGACTTGGCCAGACCTTTAGTAACAGCACTTGGGAGGGAGAGGTAGGCAAATCTCTGTCTCTGTCTCTCTCTGTTTGTCTGTCTCTGTTTCTGTCTCTATCTCTGTCTCTGTCTGTCTCTGTCTCTCTGTCTCTCTCTTTCTCTCTCTCTCTCTCTCTCTCTCTCTCTCTCTCTCTTTCTCTCGTGTGTGTGTGTGTGTGTGTGTGTGTGTGTGTGTGTGTGTGTGTATTCAGTGTAGTGCCCATGGAGGCCAGAAGAGGGCATCAGGAGATTGGGCACACTTTAATGACCTCTTTATCCTTTGCAAACCATTACTTTTTACAGTATTATATCATATACACTAAACACAAAGCTCATTCAATCCCTGAAGATGGGAAGGATTCTATTACACTCTGAGAACTGAAGTGCCAAGGATCCCTTCTAGATTTCAAGTTCAGCTCTCTTGTCATGGAAAATCCAGTGGGGCCTTCCCAGCTATGGAGGTAGATTCTCACTGTACAGTATCCTTCCCCTACCAGGACTACAGGAGCTCAAATGCTCCTTGAGAACTTCTCTCCCCACTGGAAATAGGCTGTTTGTTCAGCACTTAGAGCTGGATAGAGAGAAGGAAAAGGAGAGCAAGAGGAAGGGGGATAACAAGAGGGATGGGGAGAGAGGGAGACAGGGAGAGAGAGGGGGAGAGAGAGGGAAAGGGAAGGAAGGAGGGAGAGGGAAAGAAAGAGGCAGGAGGGAGGGAGGAAGGGAGGGAGGGAGAGAGAGAGAGACAGAGACAGAGAGAGAGAGAGAGAGAGAGAGAGAGAGAGAATGAATTTGCCCCAGGCAGAGCTATGACTTAAGGGTCTGGAGAAACAGGTGTAAGACGAATTGCTAAATGGTCTTATTAATAAAAAATCCGGAGCCAGATATTGGGGTAAAAACTTGAGAGATCAGAGGAATCAGAAAAGCCACAGACGGGGCTGGAGAGATGGCTCAGAGGTTAAGAGCACTGACTGCTCTTCCAGAGGTCCTGAGTTCAATTCCCAGCACCCACATGGTGGCTCACAACCATCTGTAATGAGATCTGGCGCCCTCTTCTGTGTACATAATAAATAAATCTTAAAAAAATAAAGAAAAGCCTCAGACAACCTCACCTCACTGACACCTCAGTCTCCAAAGAGACCTACTTCCTGTATACCCATGCCTATATTCCTTTCTGTTCTGCCATCTCATTTCCTCTCTCCACCCAGCTGCATCACTTCCTGTCTGTCTGTACAGACCTCCAGACCTTTATGTTTAGTGCTGGGATTAAAGGCATGTGTCACCATGCCTGGCTCTCTTCCCCAGTGTGGCCTTGAACTCACAGAGATCCAGGCATATCCCTGCCTCCTGAATGCTAGGATAAAAGGCGTGTGCTACCATTGCCTGACTTCTATGTTTACTATAGTGGCTGGCTTTTTCCTCTGATCCTCAGATAAGCATTATTGGGGTACACAGATAAAATATCACAACATTTTGGTAACAAACAGGTCTGGCAAAAGCTATACTTTGTTATTTTCCCAGCGTCTACTCATATTTGACGTATATTCTGACAAATAACATAATTATAAGTCTCAACTAGATAGTTCAGGGAAAAGACAAGTATAAAAGAAAAGTAAGAACAGTGGTCTGGGAGTCTCCAAGGGCTCAGGCTAAAGTCACTCGGCCTTAGCCATTCAATTCTTCTATTGTGTAACAGTTTAGAGATTGAAACATTCCTTCCAACGGGGAAGTTCTTTAAGCAGAAAGGTAAACAACTCAAAATAGCTTTAGGAAGTCCCTGAAACTGACCAGATTCACTAGGCCCCGCCCTGCCAGAGTAAACAATAAATGCTGAGAGTCCCTCTCAGAGGAAGTGATGCTGAGCTGCAAAGAAGACTCCAAGACTAGACCCGGGCTGAGCTGCTAGGAAAGTTAGACTAACTGAGGCACCTGGAAAGGACACTCTCCAGTCTGTTGAACAGACTTTTTGCAGTGTGCTCCAGGTTCCCAGCTTTTGTGAGCTGTCACCTGAAGGGTTTAAACTTTCCCGCTTTCCTGTCTTATAACTGAATTGGGTTTCAGTTCTCTAAGAGGAGCCCAACAAAGGGCCATTTATCAACAATACACTTACATTCAGGGATGAGAGGGAGAGCATAAAGCCTGAGTCAGCCCTACAGTGTCTCAAGCACAAATCCTACAGCCCCCACCCCCTTCTGAGTCATGTCTGGATTTGCCCAAACTTGCTCAAGTGTGTCCAAAAATGGTAAAACTGAACCTCAGTCAATTAAAAGTATACCAGTGTAACTGCTGCTTGCTTAACCGATTATGTTTGAGATGACCTAACTGTTCCTGAAATTCCCCTAGCTGTGCTTGAAAGAGGCCTGCATGCTCCTCTCAGGGTCATTACCGTTTTGTACAGGAAATAAATGCTCTCTATTCTTGCATACTATTTGAGTCTGGGGTCTTCCTTCAGCATTTTCTTGGACCCTTACAACCCATGCTGGAGTAGGGTTTGGTGATGCAGCTTTGAGTAATTTCTGGTACTGTAAGTAATCCTTCACCCATATTCCTGTAAAGTAACCCCAGTAAAACTCATTGGTTTGCCAAATTGGATTTTGGTAGTATCTATACTTTTGTATGTCCTGGGTTTCCTATCTGGGGTGAGTAGACATGTGTGTTTTGTCATACAATCGTTTCCTGTTGTGGAATATTTAACTATGTGAAGATGCGTTAATTTGTTTATGCTGTGGAATATTGCTTTTACTGTGTAAAGGTGTGCTACATTTGTTTCTGTTGCATTTGTTTAATGATGTAAGGATGTGTCACATTTGTTTATGCTCCATTTGTTTAATTATGAAAAAATGTGCTGCTGTTTCACCTTGCCTGAGGTACCCGATTGGTCTAATAAAAAGCTGAATGGCCAATAGCTAAGCAGAAGAGGGATAGGCAGGGCTGGCGGACAGAGAGAATAAATAGGAGGAGAATTTCAGGCTTGAGAAGAACAAGAGGAAGAAGAGAGGAGGGAATGAGGGAGAAAGAGAGGGACATGCCCAGGGCCAGCCAAGTAGCCACCAGCCAGCAGACATAGGGTAGCACATACAGAAAGAAAGATAAAAAGGCCCGAGGCAAAACATAGACAAAGAGAAACAGGTTAACTTAAGTTAAAGAAAAAGAGCTAGCCAGAAATGAGCATAAGGTAAGACTGAGCATTCATAACTAATATTAAATCTCTGTGTCAGGATTTGGGAGCTGGCTGGTGGCCTCAAAGAAAAAGCCTGGTACAGATTCCTTCAACACTTATGATTACCTTTCCCATGATAGCTGCTGAGCCTGTGCTGTGAGACTCACTGGCGAACGAGCCATGGTTCTTGTCCTTGAAGGGCACACAATTTAGGGAAAGGATGAAAATATACCTAAGAGTTAGAGGGGGTTTCTGTTTCTGTGGGGGTACAGAGAGCACACACATAAAGAGGGATGGAAGAAGCTGCTTCACCACATGTCCAGAGTCATGTTCTGGAGTCCTTGCAGCATGCTGATTGCTTTTGAGCTTTTGCTTTGCTGTGTTTCCATCTTTGCACCAGGAAAGGCTGCAGTTCCTGTTCTCCCGGCACCTGTGTGTGATTTCTTGTGGCTCATAGAACATGTTAAGTCTATGACAGTCACACATTGTATAAATCTGTGTTCTAGTACAAGTCCCTCAGTTATGATGATTGTCCTTTACTCCCTAATACTGGAAAGTAAAGTGCTAGTTATACAACAGTTAATATATATAGATCTATATTAATTTTTTGGGTCAGAGTCTCATTATGTAGCCTTGGGTGGCCTGGAACTTGCTATGTAGACCCGGTGACCCTTGAACCCTCAGATGTCTGTCTGCCTCTGCCTCCTGAGTGCTGGAATCAAAGGCATGTACCACCACACCTGCCTTATAAAATACACCTTTGGATTGAACAGTTCATGAATGTTTTGAGGGCCTGAATTCCGAACCAGGCGTGCTGATACAGGAGAATCATCAGTGTGAGTCTAGCCTGTGTGCATAGCCAGACAGTGTTTTGTTGTTGTTGTTGTTTTTCTTTAAGTTTCTAAGTTATAACATGAATACTCACACATTAACTTGCAGTGTGGCCATGTGGTATGGTCCCTCATTCCTTTTTTGTAGCTTTGAGATATTTCATCTGAAAAAATGGGGAGAATGATCTTGCTCTCCTTACCCCTCCTGGAGCTGATGACCAAAGGCTCTGAGAACAAGATGAGGTAGGGGAGGGAGAGCAGTACTCGCTTGAGGTGAGTACTAAGAGAAGGTGTTCTAACTGTTGGGCTACACAGAAATCCATCATTGGTGATGAAAATATTATCCCAATGTGTTTTTCAAGTTTAAAAGAACTGTTTTATTGGCAATAGGGTGTGTGTGTGTGTGTGTGTGTGTGTGTGTGTGTGTGGTGTATGCATATGTGCTTGTGTATGTAGGTGCACATGCCTATGTCCCCCTGTGTGTGTGCGTGTGCGTGTGTGTGTGTGTGTGTGTGTGTGTGTGTGTGTAGGCCAGATGTCAATTTTGTCTTCCTTTGTTCCTCTTACTTTTTTATTTTAGATTTTTAATTTTCTTATGTGTATGGCCGTTTTGCCTGCAGGTATGTATTTATATCATGTGGGTACCTGGTATCTACAGAAGCCAGAAGACAG
>CABHPP010139374.1:5314-50035 GCA_902168425.1 Peromyscus attwateri | reverse complement strand
TGTTTGTTTGTTTGTTTGTTTGTTTGTTTTGGGACAGCTTCTTATATAGCTCAGGCAGTTCTTGAACTCTCAGCAGTCAAGGATGACCTTGACCTCCTAATATTCCTGCCTCCCCATCAAAGCACTGAGAAGACAGGCACATGTCACCATACCTGGCTAGTATTTCTTTTTAAACAATGCATGCAATTTTACTCTAAGAGTTATTATTTAAAAACAAGGTTCTGGAACATTTGGTCTGCAGGCGATAGCTTCAATCCCCAATCTTCCCCATCTCTAGGTATTTTCTACAGCTTTGTATTCAGTTTTCTCAGTCAACCCACCCTGCCTCCTCAGACAGCCAATAGTTCTTGATGCTATGCCAGACATTACGTCTAAAAGAGCGCTAAATGATTCTGTGATTATATGTTTCATCTGAGCTCGTTCCTTGTTGCTATTAATCAGTGAGGGTCTAATTGCTTAGTTTGATCAAAGTTTAATTTGTAGTTGGTTTGATTTTTTACTTCAAAGAGGCCTGGTCTAATTCTGAATTACTTCTTTGGACTTCTGGACTTCAGAACTGTGAGAAAATGAGTTTCTGGTGTTTAAATACGCCATCTGTGGTGTTTCGTTATGGTAGCCCTAGCAAACTAATATGGTGGATCTACTTATTTCGTACAGTGATTAAATTTCATAATATGAAATAGATCTAGAAGTCCATGGTGAAGGTTCTGGTAGGTCGGTTTCTACAGAACTTACTAGCCTTGGCCTGCTGGTGGCCATCTCCTCTCTGTGACTTTATGAGTCCATTCCTTTGTACACAGACTTGTGTGGGTCGTAATTCACTCTTTCTGTGTAGACACCTGTCATGTTGCTTTAGGATCTATTCATATGATTTCAGCTTTCTTGAATTGCCTCTTTGGAGGCCCTAATTCTGAGTAGTTACAGTTTGAACTACTAAGCAAAAGGCTTTCACATAAGAATTACAGAAACACGTGCTCAGCCCACAGTATTTGCCAAATTATCTTAGAGTCATGGGATATAATTGGGTAAACAGT
The DNA here is from genome assembly GCA_902168425.1 of Peromyscus attwateri. Lineage (NCBI taxonomy): Eukaryota > Metazoa > Chordata > Mammalia > Rodentia > Cricetidae > Peromyscus > Peromyscus attwateri. Next base: position 49,001 of record CABHPP010139374.1, on the reverse strand, counting down.
TCTAATGAGGTTCTCTTCATTCTTTTGAAACTAAACCTCCTGAGGTTTTATGTGTTGAGTTCACAGAATTCTTTATGAAACCCGTGATTATAGCAGTGCTTTAGTATTAAATTTTAGCAAATTTAAAAGAAATGTGTTTCCAAAGGTTACAATAACCCCTGTACTCGGGCTGAGACGGAAGGAGTACTAGTTTCAAATCAATCTAAACTATATAAAAAGACCCTTCCAAACAAAACAAAACCTAGTAACTCTGTGACTTGTATTCATAGAATCCTGTACTGTCCCCCAGCCTGTTTCTGACCTTAGCTTGATGACTTACTTTGGCCAACAATAGTAAATGTATCAGAAACAGAGGGTGGAAAATCAGCATGCATAGGAGACCATCCTTTTTTATGTTCTTAGCTCCCCTGAAAACACGTGAATAATCCAGAAGCCTGGATGATGAGGATCACATGGTCCAGCAGCCTTCACATCAATCAACTTCCAACTACTCTCTAGAAATAGAGAGAATGTTGTCACTGCATGCTATGAATGAGCCAAGACAAGATGTTCCTGGATGTATTCAACCCAAAATGCCACCTACATGAATCCTGAACAAAAGCAACTAACTTTTTTAGACAGTTGGCTCCACAGCAAAATCTAAGCAATATAATGAAAATCTTGAACCAGGAATCCTAGACATTATTTATTTAAATATAAATCAATAAAATTAGTATGTGCATGTTAAGGCACATGCAACTGAGTTGGTAAGTGTCTTCAAGGATGAAAATAAACCTGTAAAAACCAAGTGGTACCATACAAAGCAGGCCGCATGACAGCAATATATGCATATATGTCATGAACAGAGAAAGTCGGGGAAATTATGTCAAAATAACTTGCAATCTTGAAAATTTTTAACTATGATAAAAAATAAAAATATACTTTATAAAAGAATATTAAGGCATCTAGAACCTTAACAACAGTGGTATAGTAAAGTACTATCCTGTATCTTAGATTCCCTTGTAAAATGAGGTAAATTCAAATTAATTTAGTTAAAACCTAGTATAAACCACTGGTACAAATCTGAATTATACACAGTTTAAATGGAGGACACAATAGCATTTCAGTCATAAAAATCAATGGCTGGCTAACAAAATGTGGTCATGGAGAGGTCTTGCTAAATCAAATGCAATCAATAAGTAAAACAATTTACCATTGGGACATAAAGAATATACTGGTGTGATACAAAATGCAAAGCAAAGCCAGGAAGGGGAACAGAAAGACAGAAGTTTCAGTGCTGGTCAGTGGGCTCTGGTAAACAGCAAGGCATGCATTTGGCAGAATAGAAGCAGTTTTTAACTGTTGAAGGTTGTGCCTTCTTTGCTGATGACTCCGATTTCTGAGGCAGGCAATTCCCCATGCAAAGTCCAGCTCAGCAGCTCTAAGGGAGGCCAGTTGCTAATTGCTCATTCATCTCACCTAGATAAATTAGTCTGTCTGCTCGTGTTGGAGAAGACAGTGGCTCAAAAGCTCAAATCAGAGTCCAGTGGCCAGATGTGACAGTTCACATTGAGTCTCCCTGGGGATGTGCTGAGACTATAGTGCCACCTGAGGCCCCTTAGTTGGAGGCGTAAAAATGATGAGGGCTGGGATCTATGGTGAAGTACACAGGAATGCCTGAACACAGGTTTATCAGTGAGGGAACCGTATGTACCACTCCTATTTGGAGAACATGAAAGACCACAACTAGTAATTATGCCGGGACCATGAGTGTGAACTGGAACTGCCCCAGGTTTGGCATCAAGGGTTCATAGATTACTGGTACAGAGGTATGTACCATCATAAAAACAAAGGTGTAAGGAAAATACTGTAGTGAAGTACAATACAAAGCAGGCAAAAAGAGTGGGTATGGAACAGAGTCCAAAAGAGAAAATACGAAGGCATTCCAGAGTCACATTCTGAAGAAAGGACAGCAATACCAAGGCGTTGTTGATATCAAGGAAAGTCTATAGCCTCATATCAACCAGAAAATTAACAGACACCTCAAGAAGAGGAAACACATCCTAACTCTTGGTGATCTGCTGCTGAGAGATACAACTTCTAAGGAAGTGATGTTGAGAAAATGGACATCGGGCCACGTTCCTGTTAAAGGTCGGAAGGAGAAGATACAAAGGCTATATTATAAAGGTTCTATTAGCCTTTCATTTTCAATAAACGTTTAAGGGCCTTCTCTGCTAAATACTGATTTAGGGCCTTATTTCCCAATAGGATGCATACCATAAATGTATAGGCATATGTATTTATAATCATGGTAAAAGGTATAATGGAAGCAAGAATAAGGCTTCAACAGACAGAGCCTGTGGATGGTGACTGAAATAATAAATAATTGATAAGGAAAACAAGGCGTTGACTTTGGGGGTTTCAAGATAAGTCCCAGAAACAGAGTAGGTCATCTGAAGAATGGAGGGAAGCAAAAATGACAGGCAGGAGAGATAGCTGGAGTGGCAGGTGCTGCAGCAAGGAGCGACCTAGCTTGAGCAAAGGGAGGGAAGGACAGAGGTGGCACTGGGAACTGTGGGTAGAAATGCACATAATGTAAGAACTGCAAGTCTTCAATGAGAATGCCCTGGAGTAATTAAAGGTTCTCTGCAGAAAGCAGACACGATTCAATTTGCCTTTTAAACAGTCCCCTGGTTGTTTCCTAGAGAATGTGTTCTGACCAGAAGCATTGAGACTGGAAGACAGTCAATGAATGGCTGCAGCAATCCACCAGGGAGAGGGTTTGGATTAGTAAAGGAGAGAGGCTGTTTTGTGTGGGCTTCCTTATTGTGGTTCAGATATGCAGCTCGTGAGAAAGAAAAATAGAGGGGGTCACTTTTATTTATCCATGTGGGAGTATAGTACAATAATTGGAAACCTGGGGGTGGGGGCAGGTTTTCTTGGGCCTCCTAAATATTAATCTTGGGTTATTATTCATCCAAATATAGACATCAAACAAGTATTCTGTTGAGGGTGCTGAATTTCAAGGACAAAGCTGAAGCTGTGTTCTGAATGTTTGAATTTCTGAGCAGAAACGTCACTCAAACCAAAGGACTAAACGCGATTAGTTACAGGGAGAGAGGAAATAAAGAAGAGCTGACTGTGTGGAACTCTGAAACTTAGGGGCTGGGCTGAAGGAGCCAACACAAAAAACTAAGACAGAACATCCCATGAAGTAGAAAGAGAATGTGGTGCCCTAGAAGCCAAGGGAAAAAAAGAGTGCCTTTGGAGAGATGAAGCCATGAATGACAGCCACACGGTGCACGGTAGCAAAGGGCACAGAGACACAAACTTCAGATTTTGCTCCACCAAGACTATTAATAACCTCGATTTGAGCAGCTTCAGTCACACCATGGGGCAAATGGCCTGCTGGAGTGAGTCAAGTAGTTAATAAATTGGAGGCTGGATGTCAGGCATTCTTTTTGTGCTATGGCTCCTATCTCCTGCTCTAGATTAGTTTGAGATGAATGCTAGTTTCACAGAGTTTGCTCTAGGACATTTATCTCCACATCACTTTGGAGAGCTTAGCAGAGCTGAGTCATCAGGTCCAGTCACCTCATCAGAAGCACGGGATGACACCAGCTGCTGATCTCCAAAAGTTCTCCCCTTACACCAAGGCCATTGATTTGTTTTATACTTAACTGACACATACTAATGGTACCTATTTATGGGTTAATATCATTTGATAGATACATATGTAATGAGCAAATCAAGGTAATCAGCATCCCCGTCTCAAACATTTATCATGTTGTTGCATTGGGAAATTTCTAATTCTTCCCATAACATATAATAAATAGTTAGGGACTGTAGTTACCCATCTGTGTTGTGGGATGCCATAACCTATTCTTCCTACCTAACTGCTTTAGCTCCATCTTCAACTTCCATCTCCCTTCTCCCACCCTTCCTCATCTCCCATGGCCACTATTCTACTCTCTTGTTATATCTGAAAAAAAAGATCTTTAGAAAGGAGCTACTACTTTAGATTGACATTCACAATGGTCGGTATTAACTGCCAACTTGACATAGTCTAAAACCACCTGGGAAGAGAGTGTCAGTGAGGAATTGTCTACATTAGGTTGGCCTGTGGACATACCTGTGAAGAGTTTTCTTATTGGGTTAATTGAGATAGGAAGATACCCTCCCGCAAATGTAGGTGGTACCATTTCCTAGTTTGAGACATTTGCCAATTTTTGCTCTCCTGCGATATGCTTTTGGAGTTTTAGTTAAGATTTCATTACTTGTATCAATATCATGATATTCAACCCCTGTTTTCTTCCTGTAGTTTCACAGATTCAAATTTACCTTTAAGTGTTTGCTCTGTTATGAGGTGATGCTCATATATAATGAAAGATGGGTGTTGACTTTCTTCCTTCAATATATACAGGCACCAGTTTTCTCCGAACTATTTCTGGAGGGGCCTAATAATTCTCTAATGTGTGTTTCTGGGGCCTGTGTTAAAAAAAATATAGTCTATGGATGCATAAATGTCTTTCTCCTATATTTTGTTCCACTAAAGACCATTTTTTGAATAGAAAGTGCTCATATCTACATTTTTATCTAGATAACGTGGTGGCAAACTATGTCTCCATGGGCAAAAGTCTAGTCCACAAGCCGTTCTGTTAAACAGAGTCTGATTGATAGTGATTCTCACCCTCAATGTACAGACTGGGCATGGCTGCTTTCGTACTGTAAAGGCAGAGTTGAATTGTAACACAATCTGTATCCTTCAAAGCTAAAAATACTTACTCTCTAGCTCTTTTTAAAAAATACTGCCAATTCTGATTTGGGTAATGAGTCCCTAAAATACACTTTCTTTATGAACATAAATATACAGTCTATAGATATAAATACATAGTCTTCATCAGCATGGGGAACACTCCAGAAAGTCCTCTCCCCTGGCCATGTTGTATTCACGCTAGTTTTACCCAAGCCAAATCAACAACTCTGACACTAAAGTTCCTGGGGATCTGTATGTGTCCTTCTACATCTTTTCACATGCTTTCCCCCTTGGTGAGTCCTGTGTCATATTGACACTGATCTAATTACAGTGACCTATGTCTAAGATATCTTTGCTTCTGGGAGCATAAATATGGGATCATTATTTCACTCATTGTATTGAAGCTTTGAAGGGAAAGAATATTAGAAGTGAACTGTGGAGAGTATGTTTTATATGCATACAAGTAATAAGGTTTAGACCTCTGTGGTGGTTTAAATAACAATGGCCCCCATGGGCTAACATATTTGAATGTTTGGTCTCTAGTTGGTGGAACTGTGTGGGGACCCAATTAGGGACATGACCTCGTTAGAGGATGTGTGTCATTGGGACTAGGCTGTGAGGTTTCAAAATCGCATGCCAGGCCCAATCTCTCTCTTTCTGTCCGCAAATTCCAAATCAGTATGTAAGCTCTTAGCTACTGCTCCAGCACCATGCCTGCCCATCCGCAGCCATGCTCCCTGCCAGACTGGTCATTGACTAATTCTCTGAAACTGTAGGCAAGGCCCCAATTAAATGTTCTCTTTCGTAAGTTGCCTTGGTCATGGTGTCTCTTCACAGCAATGGAAGAGTAACAAAGACAACTTCTATAGAGAAAGATGGATTTTCTACAACTACACTTGAAGTTCCCAAACAGCAGGGTTTTGGCTAGAGTATTAGTTACGACTGAGGGAAAGGGATATTTGACTGATACTGTGAGGCTCTGACTCTTTGACACTGTAATTGGTAACATTGCAGAGAGAGAGTAACCTACACAGATTTTGCTCTAAAACAGTGATTCTTAACCCACAGGTCATGACCCCTTTGGGGGCAGTTGAATGATCATTTCACATGGGTCACCAAAGACCATCAGAAGGCACAGATATTTACATTACAATTCATAACTAGCAAAATTACAGTTATGAAGTAGCAAGAAAAATAATTTTATGGTTGGGGGTCACCACCGCATGAGGAACTGTATTAAAGGGTTGCATAATTAGGAAGATCGAGAACCACTGCTCTAGAACAATGTGATGTGGCATTCCTGGCTTTGTACTCAAATTGCCACTCTCCTGTGTCCCCTCCTGGCACAAACACAGTAACTAGCTCAATTAATGTCAAATTACTGTCCCCGTTGCCAAAAAGTTTGATCAGAGAGGTAATGACCCCTGAAAACTCCTTTTTCTCACTCCTCAGCTTTAAAGCTGGGTAAATAACAAATACTGATGGTCCCATATAGCCACAGCCTTAAAAAACCTGAAATGAATAGAAAAATCTCTTAATAAAAAAAGAACAATAGACATACAGAACACCAAACTGACAGAACTAGAAAAAAATAAAAAAATAAAAAATAAATAAAAAAACCTGAAATGAAGATAGCTGAGAACTCTAAGTCCCTGCCAAACCTAGAAGAGAAAGAGGCACACCCTGAGTCATCAAAGCCATGGAGAAGCAGCCTTGCTCCCTGCTGATGGGAGCTTCCCAGGCTTCCAAGCACTCTGCAGGCTTTCCAATTGAATTAATTCATTGTCCTTGTTAGGCAACTTTGGATAAAAGTCTCACCAGCATTGCTTCCTCCAAAGGTCTGGAAGATTTTGTCTAATACTGGACTAGAAGGACCATGCTTTTACTTTTAACATATTGACTTCAAGCTCTAACTAAAATGAACCCAAATGGTCCTACCTACCCGCCAAGTGCCACCCTACATCTCTGGAACATAATTCTCCCAGAACGACAATATGGCAACAAAAAGCTCTTATTTACAGAGCCTGAGAAACAAACTTATCTAAGCTGTTCTAAGCTTCTCTTCTTGTTTTTACCTCATTCATGATCACAGCCTGTTTTCAACTAGAAGCACCCTCTGGTCCATTTGCCTGAGAAATAAGAGAGGCCACCATGATGTCATCCAGTTCTGAGAGTGTCTTCCACCTACTCATCACAATTTAGATTGTCTTTCAGTCTAATGGTGAGGAGTGTGGAGGAGAGGGAAACACATCCTTGGGTTCCAACTAGAAGTTATGGAATGTTCTGATGAAAAATATAATGATTAAGAAAGTAATATGTTATTCTGATTGAGAGGATTTTATCTTGAAATTAAAAAGGGAGATGAAATAATCTCAGTTAAAGTGGAGAAAATATCAATAGAGCCACCATCACTTCTTGTATTATGCATATGTAACAGTAGATGAAGTATCCAGTAATTCAAAGAAAACTGTACTTGAAAGTGTAAAAATTTGCATCTATTTTAGCAGATAAACCTGGATTTGGAGAGAGACAGTTAATGTGAGCTTGAGTCTAACACAGATCAATTTTACCTCAGAAATATTACTGGTGGTATAGAATTTATTATGAGGAAAGTGATCGAAAGGTGTGCTTGTTCAAAAGAACTTGATCAAACAAAAATGGAAGCAGAATAGAGTTATAACTTAAGGAGTTAGGAACAGAATGTAAATCTGAAACTATGTCGATGCCCAGAAATCACTGCATGGAAGAAAAAGAGAATTACAGGCAGGCTACCATAGCCAGGATGTTTTACAAGAGAATACACAGAATACACTCTTAACTGACTATAAAGTTGGACTCGAATTGGGATAAAGATACAGGGAGCATCCGGATGTGTTCGTCAGATATTTTATCACTGTGACGGAAAACCAGAGAAAAATTTTTAAAGGAGGAAATATTAAATGTTTGTCTTGACTATCTGTTTCTGAGGCTTTGGTCATGACCTCCATTACTTTTGAGTCCAAGGTGAGGAAAACCATCGTAGAAGAGTATGTGATGGAGCAAATCTGCTTCCTTGTGGCAGCCAGGAAACAAAGAGAGACACAGAGAAACAGAGAGGAGGGGGAGGGGAGGAAGGAAGGGAAAGAGGGAGGAAGGGAGGAGAGAGGGTGAGAGAGAGCATGGACAGAGCGCATGATGAGACATAGCCATTAAGTACACACCTCCAAGTGACTGCTGTCTCCATCTGGGCCTCACCTCTGAAAGCTTCCATCCCTTCCCAATGAAACCATCAAACTACTTACCTATAAATGTACATTGTGTGGATGTTTTTATAAGACTACAAGCTGGTGGCCAGGCTTTCAGCAAACGAGCTTTGGGGGATAAATGACAGTAGACTCTAGTCTCCAGTTTTCATGTTTCTATGAAGTAATTTCTACACCAGGAAAGATGTTCTGTGACTTCTAGCCCTTCCCCACATTTATTTACTACCTGACACGGGAAGAGTAGTGAGCCAGCTCACTGGCATAAAGAGAAAGACTTTTATATTAATCAATTGGCTTTTTTCCCTGGGATAAGATGATGGCACAGAAGTTGGTGGCACTCATTATCTGCATCATTCTTCTGGATGAGACAGTGGATTCCTTTCCCAGGGGTGGGTAATTTCGAAGTGGATAGGAGTTCCTCCTAGAATCTGTAAAATATTCTTGTCACTAATAACTCTGCCTTACTGACTTCTGTCCCAATGTGGTGAACCAAGATGCATCTCCACAGAGCTGGTATTAAAAAGCATACTTGTCATTACAGATCCAGCCACCTGCTCCAGTCCAAAGCTAGTAAAAATAAATTAGAAAATGAAATATCAGTGGCTGTAGATCATCTTTGTGTCTGTTTCTCACATAGATACCTAAACTTCTAATAATGACCCCATAGGTCATATTCATTTTATAACTCTTGAAAATCTGAACAGCCCCACTGAAAATTATATTCAGAGTTCTAGGCACACAGCTCATTTCAGTTTTACTTCTCCTTTTGTCTTTCTGGAAATCTAAATGTCGGCTGTTGTTGTTGTTGTTGTTGTTGTTTATATAATTTAGGTAACACTTTTATCCTTGGCAACTGTAGTCAGCAACAAGTTGGGTTTTCTCTGGACTGCAAAGTCTTTCTATCTCTTCTCACATTTAGCCAGTTCCTACCTGTCTGACATACCAGGCAACTCAAATATTCTAGGCTCTTGTGTCAAAAGCAGGTTGTATATATGGTGAATAATAATATTCTCAATAGTTCCTAGATTATTCTACGTAATGGCCATCATCCTGCCTTGAGTATTAAAATATCAACTTTGGTGGGCAGAGAGGTAGTTATGAGTACTTACGATCTTGCAGAGGACCTGGTTTCAGTTCCCAGCACCCATAACTCCAGTTCCAGAGGATTTGACATCCTCTTCTGGCCTCCACAGGTCCTGCACACACATACAAACACACCGCCAAAACACACATACAATGAAATAAATAAGTATAAAATATAGCAACTTCTACTCTCAAAAGTCCCCTTTATAAATGGCCAATCCTAAAGTAATCCTATACCCAGAACCAACCTTGGCTTATTTCTGTTTCTAGTCTCTCGATTCCATAGCTTTAAAATATAAGTCCTAGGTTGAGCTTCCTTCAAGTCTGTAGTCAGCTTCTAATTTGTTGTGTAGGGGCAAGACTTCAATTCTATATTTAAAAGATGACAGGGTAGTTGGCAAGCTCAAATGTGCTCAAGTTATGTTTTTTTTAAATCGTAGCTCTTCATAGATGAGTTCAAACTGCTGTGTGCAACTTCTTTACAGCTTATATTGATTACAAGCCTAACCTATAGCTAATACTCCATAGTTTACTTTTATAAGGCAAAATTTACTTACACAGAGATGCAAGTGTTTACAAACCTAGTGCTTCTTTTGCTCATTTTGTCTTTGTTTTTACTGTCTTCACTATACAGAATGCCCTTTCTGTTGTTTACCTTCTTTCTCCAAGTTACTTGACTGTTTTTCATCCTTTAGGACTCAATACAGGCATCACCTAATACTAGGCACCTTTTACCACATCCATTAACCTCGGTTTGGATCTTTTCTCTATTCTGCCATAATAGTTGCACTCAAATCTCTTGAGTAGATGGTACAATATTACATGGCTTGCATGTTTGTCTCTTTCCACAGACTAGAACATCTTTGAGAATAAAAACCATGAGCTTCACATATTACCAGTCCATACTAAGTGACCCATAGTTTTTATACCATTTCTCACAAAATATTTTTAACGTACAGAGGAAATAGTACTGTAGATACTATAACTAGCACCTGGGTTCCAGAATTTTCCAAAACTTCTTTCTCACTTTCTGTTTACCTATCTATCCAAAAATGTATTTTGCTTTAGTGTATTTTAGTAAATTGAAGACATTTATTTATTCTCCCTATATCTATCAGCATACACATTAGTAACTAAAGTTCATTAGTTGCTTAGATATGATTTGCATGTAATGAGTTGAGCTTCATAGTTCAGGCCAGTAATCCAAGAAACAATGGAGACTGAGGCAAAAGGACCATAATTTCAAAGTTGCCTGGGCAAAAACCTGAGACCATGACTCAAAATAAAAAACACAGAAGGGCTAGGGATAAACCTGAATGTTAGGACACTTACAAAGCATTCCTGAGGCCATAGTTCAATATCCAGTATTGAAAGATAGTAAATAGTATACATATATGTGTGCGTGCATATATTAGACATATGTGATCCCTAGAAGGTGGAAGGAGAGACTAGATATTACGTACATATATTATAAAGATTGAATATCTTTGTAAGACATCAGCTATCTGTATCTGTGTTGATTTACTTTAGAGCTCCCTATTCTATTACAATGATGTATATCATTTACATATACGACATATATGTTATTTTGTCTTGATTACTTCACTTTCATGGATACCTTGAAACTGGTCGTTTCTGTTAACTTTTCCTTTCAGCACAAAATTTCAACACCAGCTCTAATTCAGATCTACTGATAAAAAATTCTTTTATCTATTTTTCACTCATCCTTCGTTATTATTTTTATCTAGATAGGAGAGAATCCTGACCTAACAGCATCCCTCATCAACACTTAGAATATTTGGTTCTAATGTAGTCTGACTTCATTTTTTTTTCTAATAAGATGAGGGTTTCTTCTATTTTTCATTTTCATATTTTTCATTTTTATGCTCATGCCAGTCACACCAAAGAGGTCAGAGGGCAACCTCGAGTGTTTGCCACACCTTGTTTGAAACAGGGTCTCCTAATATTCACTGCTGTGTACACCAGGCTAGCTGGCCTGAGAGTTCATGGGAATTTTCCTGTCTCCACTTCCATCTCCCTGTAGGAGAACTGGAATTACAGAAGACTGGAGCTACTCTGTCTGGCTTTTCTACGTGAGCGTGCATGCCACAGCACATGTGTGCAGGCGCAGCAATCAAGAAAACTGGAGTGGTATAATAAGACACACAGAAGACTCTTTAAGATATTAATTTTAACCTAACACAACAGTGTGGTTATCATCATCTCATCCTGTATCATCATCATAATTACCACCACCATATGAATACATATTTTTGTCTCACTTATAATGAATTTGCTATTATTTTTAATTTTCTAAAAGGAATAATAGAATAAAATGCAGGCATGGTAACTAACTCTAGGCTGGAACCAGTGAGATGGCACAGCCAAGAAAGGCACCTGTCACTCAGCCTGATCAGCTTAGTTCAGTCCCTAGAAGGTGGAGGGAGAGAATCTGCTCCACAAAGTTTCTCTGACCTCCACAAATGCACTGTGACACCTGGTTCCATACACATGGTGCATGTATGCATGCACACACATGTGCACACACAATAATAATGCATAAACAACTTTTAAAAATAATTCAGCAGGCAAATAATATAGGGCAATAATACATGCAACAGAATTGCACAGCCACTCTTGCTAGCACTAATACACACTGCAAATCACCAAGAATAGTATACAGCACATACTGCTTCCCAAACCTATCTGACTTTGGGGTACTTATCTTAAAGTGTCTTATGAGACTACTTTCCCTTGCAAGATGCTCTGGGGAAAACTCATACAGAACAGTCTCATATTTCTGATATAAAACCTTAGACAATTAAAGCTCTTCCCTGCTGGAGCGGATGAACACACTGTCTGGTTATTTCTCTCCCATGGTATATTGTATTCCCCAAAATATTGTGTACCCTAATAAACTTATCTGAGGTCAGAGACAGAGCAGCCGCAATATTAAACATGAGGATAGGCAGTGGTAGCACACGCCTTTAATCCCAGGGAGTGGTGGTAGAGAGCAGAAAGGTATATAAGGCGTGAAGAAACTCGAGGCATTTGGCCTGGGTAGGCATTTGGCCTGGAGAAGCAATTTGGGCTGGTTAAGCATTCAGGCTTCTAGCAGCAGTTCAGCTGAGAGTCATTCGGATATGGGGACACAGAGGCTTCCAGTCTGAGGAAGCAAGACCAGCTGAGGATCCGGTGAGGTGAGATAGCTGTGGCTTAATCTGTGTCTCTGACCTTCCAGTGTTCACCCCAATACCTGGCTCAGGTTTGATTTTATTAATAAGAACTCTCTAAGATTCCTGCTACAGTATATCCTTCCCTTTCTGCTCAGCCTGGGTTCCTCTCCACCTTTCCATTTCATTTGCCTGAGGTAAAGTCACCACCATCCTTCATTATTTACATGTTGATCAAAACATGAGAGGAGCAGAGTGAAAGAGCGATTAGGTACCTGGAGATTTAAAAAGGCAATTGCTTTCGAGAGGACTCAAGCCAGCGCACAGGGCTTTCTTTAATGATTAAAGTCTTTTTGAAGTCCTAAATCAAAGGTGTAGCCTATCAGAGATCTGGGAAATCTATAAGAAGAAGAAAATGTCACTGATGAGAGCGGTTGTAATATCATTCTGGGCACTTTCGACAGCATCTGCTACCTAAGCACATGCAGGAAGCTGTAAGACATGCAGAGCATTGTCCAGTGAAAGACATACAAAAGAAATAAAACACTATTTGCAAAGTCAAAGCAGACAGAATTAATACTTCCAAATTGCAGCCAGGTATCTTCAGCTCTCCACAGGGACTGGGTGGAAACTATAGCTTGCATTTGGTCTTTCCAGAACTCGATTAATTTTTTTTTCTGCTTCACTGAGTGGGGACTATATATGGACGAATCCATTTTTTAAACTTCCATCAAATCCTGAACAGGCAGCAGTAATGTCCAAAAGGTAACAGCCATTAGGAGTACGTGTCCTTGGGAACCTGGAAATGCTTTCTAATCTAGGACTAAAATGTCTCATACTGGGTTCTCCACAAAGAAGCCAACCTCATGGACTGTGTCAGCTCAGCTGGTAAATACAGGTTCTGTTTTGTGGTATTCCCACGTATTATTTCCACTTTGAAGTAGTCGATGTTAAAAAAAAAAAAAAAAAAGCAATTTAGTAGGGGTGGAAAAGAGTGAGGACCAGAGTGATGTGTTTGTCCTTAAAACTCTGCCCCATGCAAGTAAGTCCTTTGGGGAGCCACCCAGAAGTCTACTCTGTCTCAATATTGGAGTCAGGTGGAGAATAAAATCAATAGTCATGCTGACCAAACGGTTTACATAGATTCACCATTTATCTTCTTCTTTTTAAAAATTGAAAATCATTTTCAGATTACAACAGAAACGTATTCCCATGAATGTAGCCTGACCAAACAAATAGGTTAAATAACAAAAAAATTTCCTATTCTGCTCTCTTTCTCTCTCTCTCTCTCTCTCTCTCTCTCTCTCTCTCTCTCTCTCTCTCTCTCATATATATATATATATATATATCATCTCATATATATATATATATATATGTTAGATGCTGTTATAATATTATCAAAGCAATTTTTCTTTTGTATGCTTGTATAACTGTGTATCGCAATGGCATCTCTGTATCAATAGTCATATCATTTTAAATAACAATACAGTATTTTTATTAGATCTATCACTTTTGACTAGGCTAAGTCCATTGCTATGTATCTGATTTATCAATGCTACAAACAATATGTTATAAAAATACTTGCTTACATATCTTTGTGTAATTATTTCTTTAGGAAAGAAATTCACAGATGAAACTGCCAGTGTAACGAGCATACAAACTTGGAATTTTTATGCCTGCCAGACTGCATGTTGGGGAGAAGAAAGTTATCACACTTTCCACTCTCCCCAGCCGTGTATACGAGTCAGGACTTGGCCTGCTCTCAGTATCTAAGACAGAGTTCTCTCCAAATAAAACCCTATCCTCTACTGTTGTGTTGTCCTTGAATGTATCCCAAAGGCCCAAGTGTGGAAGTCTTGTTCCAGGCCCTGGGACTGTTGGAAGACGGTAGGACCTCTAGGACACTGGAGCCTGATGGGAAGTAGTTAGGCCGTGGTGGGAGTGCCCTTGAAAGGAATAATGTGACGCAGCCACTGCCTCCTCTCTCTATCCATAAGGTAAACAGATTCCTCCACTCCCCACCCCTACCATGATGTGCTTCCTCTCCACAGGCTCAAAAGTAATAGACCAACCATGCCGTGAAGTCTCCAAAACTGTGAGCCGAAACGAAGCTTAGCTCTTCTGAAGTAGATTTCTTGAGTATGTGTTACACTGACAGAAAGGTAACAAATACTCTCACACTACTAAAGTTGGGCCTCCCTGGGGCAAGATGCAGCTTGCTTCACTTCTGTATGCTGAAAACTACTTAAAATGCCATTGCTTCCACAGTGGATGCACAATAAGGGTTAGAATTTTGCCTTTAAAGTTTTAGTATGTATTATCTATTTTCTCCTATTACCTTTGCAGCTATTTTTCTGTGTGCTATTGCAGCCGCACTAATATACTTGCTTTTCTTCCAATCTCTTAGGTATGTTCCTGCCAGAGCACTTCCATCTGTTATTCTATTTTCTGGAACTTTCTTTCCCTGTCATATACATGCAACCTATTCAGAGTCACATTATCTGTGAGTTTTTCTACCTGAAACTGCAATTCCCTCGTCATTCTCTATTTCATTTTATATGTTCTTCTCAAAACATTTTTAATACTTTATGTGTATGGATGTTTTTTTTCTGCATGTATTTATATGTACCACATGTGTTCTGGTGCCCACACAAGTCAGAAGAAGGCATTGGATCCCCTGAAACTGGACTTATAGATGACAGAGATGATTGTGAACCACAGCGTCAATGCTAGGAACTAAACCCAGGTCCTCTGCAAGAGGTATGAGTATTCTTAACTGCTGAACCACCTCACCAGAGCACCCTGCCCCAATATATTTATCATCGTGTAACACTGTATATTTTGCTTGGCATTTGTTTACTCTCTCAGTACCTCAAAGCAGCAAATTTAATCTCTTATTTTACTGTTGTCTTTTCCGAAACTCAAATGGCCACTCATTAATATATATTGAATGGAGAAACTGGTTTATTAAAATAGAGATTGAAAAGGGACCACTGTAGACAGGAAGTCAACTGCCAGAGCCACAAATGGGATGACAATAACAGAAAATACCTATGTAGAGGAAGGAACACAATAAAGCTAAAACACTGACTTGAGTTACATTATCAAAATTGTGATCATTTAATACATACTTGAAGTTAGAAAGGGGTGACAAGTGACCTTGAAAATTTCATAGTCTACCTAGGGATATAAAATACATGACATATTTTTATAAGCTACATACATATTACAAAGTAAAAAAAAATGAAATATAAGTTAATGGAAGTCAGTCCTGAAGGGATGCAACCGGAACCACAACTGATAAGTAAGAGAGATAGTTTAGAAACCCAGGAAGATTTCTAAATGGAAATCAAAATGTAGATGTGTAAACGTGTATGTTCACTGTGTGGGGAAGCAAGATAAGACTTTTTCATTACTCAATATTAGTTAAATTTTTTGATACAGCAGGGCCAGTGAGAAGCAGCTCAGCAGGTAAAGTGCTCGCTGTCATGCCTGACAGTCTGAGTTCAATCCTCCGACCTATATGGTAGAAAGAGAATATCAGTTCCCACTGGTTATTCTCTGGCCTCTGCACAAGCACTATGGCATGCACACACACAATGCAAATCCTCTAGGACCAGCAGAGGTTTCATTTAAAAGATGAATTTTGGGTATGCCAGTGGCATTAAGCCGAGAAGGAGGAAAGTCAAAATGGAGCTCCTGCCATCAGGGATCTTGAAAGCTAGCTAAAGCGAAATGAATGTAAATCTCATGGTAGCATCTTCACAGAGCTGCCCCTCACAAGGACATGAGGGGTTCTTAAGCAAGTGATGGTAGAAGGGAGGGAAGTTATGAATGACCAGGAAAGGCAGTCTCTGAGCTCAGTTATGGAGATCATATGTAGTAGGAATTAGCCAGAAAATGGACAAGGAAATTCTTACAAGAGGGAATGTGTGCAGATGAGCAAAATGAAGAAAAAACAGTGCCCATGAAACTGTGGAAGAGGGAGTGTATCCTAGACAGAGACCTGGAAAAGGTGTAAGATGTAGCTGGAACACTGAGCCAGCCTCTCAGGAAGGACACTTCTCTCTGGCTTTTCTCTGAGACCTACAGCCTCTGGACTTCAGGAAAGAAATAAAGAAAGGGCAGCAATACAGTCATCTCTAATCTATAATGAACTCATCTCAAAACTTTAGACAAATAGAGTAGACCAAGAGGCTATGAATCTGCTTAATAAGACCTGAAGCTTCTGTCTGAATCAAAGGACTGTGGTGAAAAGATGAAAGATTGAGATTTGGACTTCAGCCTTCAGTGTGGCTGGCTGCAGCTGTAGGTGCCCAGGGCAAAAAGATGGCAGCAGAGTCTCTGGGTTATGGGGGGATCCTGGCTGCTGCCTCCAGATAAACCAGGACATGCAGACAGAAGTCAAGAGACACAGGGTGGGTGTCATTTATTTTCTGGTCATTTCCTTCCCTCTGTAGTCGCATCTGTTTTCCCATCATGAGTGATTCATAGCATGTTTATCTGATCGAAATTGACTTTCATTGAATAAAGACTGAATGCAAGATGAATAACAAAAGCCTTCATACTCTGTGTCATCTATCTTCATTTATTCCCCATTGCAACACATACTTGGAGACATGAAAAACAACCAACCTCTAGACTGAGGACATGAACCAACAATGCCTCATGATGCTAGTTGGTGGATTCTTGGCAGAAATGCTGATGCTTATGTAAGGAATTTCTGATTTACTTGGTTTAAAGAGTGCCTAAAAAGTAGTGTTTATAACATGCCTATTAAATGGCGGGGCTGGAGAGATGGTTCAGCTGCTAAGAGCACTTCCTGCTCTTACAAAGGACCCGAGTTCAGTCCCCAGGACCCATGTAGGGTGGCTCACAACCACTTGTAACTCCAGCTCCAGGGAATCTGACACCCTCTTCTGGCCTCCAAAAGTACAAACACATATATGTATACACACACACACACACACACACACACACACACACACACACACACGTACAAATACATGAATCATGTTTTTATTTTACTATTAGATAGATAGTCAGATATTAACAAAATTAGAGGACGATGAAGCTAGATATCTTCGTCACATCCAACAACTTGTAAAACCATAAACTGGAGCTACAGAGCTCTAATTACCCATCAAAGGATTGGGACCTCAGGCCCCAAGAGAACATGTGGCATCCTGAACTTCCAGAAGGTCATTATTGATATTATCTAAACCTGGCTCCAGGATCCTTGGACTTTATGAGATTATTTTCTCATGGGAGTCTTTCTGATAGGGAGCAAAGCCATGACACCATCCCCTCCTTTAAGAGTCTATTCAGATGGACATGTCAGTCACCTTGAGAGAAAATGCTCCTCAGGAAATCTGTCCCTTCAGAGACTTCAAAATATTATGGGCAAATCTAAAGTACAGATGGGGGTGATGGCCCCTTTGCAAGGCTCTAGGCTCACCCTTGAGGGAGTGTTATACTGCTCTATAATAGACCCTTCCTGTCTTCTCTTCTAGACTCTGTATGTCTCATCTGAATTCTTTGGATGGAGACACAAGGACCAAAGAGCCAAAGGGAACCCAGAGTGTGGTTCTAGTACCACTGAGAAATCTAACCCAAATGATCATGTTCAACAGTGAATAACTAAGAATTTACAGATTTATTTCACCATGAGACCATTTTTTGGCAGAATGCTTTTTTTTAACATTCAACAAAACACTAATCTTTATTAAAATATAATTTAAGAAATTATTGGTCTTTCCTTTTAAAGAAATAAATGCCCAGGAACAGCTGTGTATATGTGTTACCATTTCATACTTACCACCAATAATGATTAAAGGAAGCCCTGAGGATGTTGGATTTTCTTTAATCCCCGAATTTGGGTGTGATTACTTTCAGATAAATGGTAAGCAAGGAAACAAGCATGATCTCCCTTATTCCAGAAACACCCTCCCCCACTGAACCCAATAAGAAGTCTGCCACCCCTAACTCTCTCTTTGGCTCAGCCAGTTACACTGCAACCATCCCCCAGCCCCCAGGACAGCAAATAATACTTCTCTGAGCAAACGTCTTAATAATTTATAGTTTCCTCTCATTTTTCTCATGACCTGGGAAACAGGTTTATGATGCATGAAATAACTAGTGCAAGTCACTTAATAAACATTAAATAAATTCTCTTAAGCAATGCATGACAGCAAAACAGAATTTGTTAGAATACTGCTCTCACTCCAGCTACATGACCGCACAGGTGCCGTTCAGGAGTTAAGCAAAGGGTCTTGCGTCTTATGTCATCAGTGTTAGCTGGCGACTATGTGTGTGCGGTGTAGTCATGCAATCAGTGCATGTGTGGTGTAGCTCCATAAGCCCACTTCACTGGGATCCCTTAAAAAGCCAGACGCGCCGGGCGGTGGTGGCGCACGCCTTTAATCCCAGCACTCGGGAGGCAGAGCCAGGCGGATCTCTGTGAGTTCGAGGCCAGCCTGGGCTACCAAGTGAACTCCAGGAAAGGCGCAAAGCTACACAGAGAAACCCTGTCTCGAAAAACCAAAAAAAAAAAAAAAAAAAAAAGCAAGACGCAGACCCTCTCTCTCTGCTCTCCTCTCGTTCTCCCCACCTCACTATCTTTCCCTCTGCTCTCCACACCTGCTCCCCCACCCCCTTTCTCCTAATAAAACTCTGAAACTAATACTGGGTTCTGTCGTGGCCATGACCTTTCCACGAGGTAACCAGCACTACAACCAGCTCTGCTTATCATTCATTTCAGAATTCCCTCTTGAAAGAGTGAGGCCAGAGTAGAGATGTATTCCCACAATGCTGGGGCTTTGGATCCTAGGACAAATTTACCTCTGTGATGCTGAGTTTTATTGGTAAAGTGGAGATGTATGACTTATCTAAGACTGTTGAAAGATGCAAAGTTACATGTAAAATCTGCCTGACAGTTGGGGGGCTCAATAACAGCATACTGATTGTTTTGTTAAGTTTCTCAAGGCGCGATCTTATTTTGTTCATGGTGTCAGAGAGTTACTATGGTGTCAACTTAATTCAGAAGTATCTGTTTTCCAGGTAACTTATGCTATTTATTGGAGAGCTCTTCAGCTGTTATCATTCACTTTTGAAAATGGAGTCCCACTCTATACCATGCCACAAAGGAATTTTTCAAATGGCTATTCCTGGTTCTTACTCAGAATTAGCTGACAGATTAAATTTTCCACCTTTTTTTTTTGAGTAAACATTAAAGTTGAATTCTTTTTTAATGTAACTCAGAAGCCACGTGTGGTTTTTCTGACTGACTGGAACTCTAGCCACAGGCCTTGCTCTCTCTCCACTGTCTCACACCCCAGCCATGCTAAACTTTATTGCCCTCAAATTCTCCTGCCCACTTAGATGGTCACAATGTCTGCCGAGAAGATCTACCTCCTTGTACTTAAAGCTGTTATGCAACTTCCCTATTCAGCTTCTCAATGGTCTCTTCTCAATGCCCCTTGATAATACAGCAGGAGAATAAGATCAGACTTCGCATATAAAAGAAACCAGACTAGAGATCCTTCTGCACCAAGGCAGGTCCAATAAAAATGCCTGCAGTACAAATGACCCAGTGTAGCTGAAGTTTTCCTGGTCCTGCCTGGCCCACGGTCAGGTCAAATCTCTCTCACTCGCCAGTCCCACAGCCACTCGGACCCAAGTAAACACACAGAGACTTATATTACTTATAAACTGTATGGCCGTGGCAGGCTTCTTGCTATCTAGTTTTTATATCTTAAATTAACCCGTTTCTATTAATCTATACCTTGCCATGTGGCTCGTGGCTTACCGGTATCTTTACACGTTGCTTCTCATGGTGGCGGCTGGCAGCGTCTCCTGACTCAGCCTTCCACTTCCCAGAATTCTCCTCTCTCTTTGTCTCACCTATACTTCCTGCCTGGCTACTGGCCAAATGAGCACTTTATTTATTAACCAATCAGAGCAACACATTCACAGCATACAGATATCCACAGCACTCAGTCTGCCTAGCATGGGCATCATTGAGCCTTTGACCTTCCCCCAGCTCTGGCCTATGTCAACCCTCCCATTTCTCTCTGGATATGCTCTTTCTTCTTTTACTATCTATGTGGCTCTGTCCAAACCGTCGTTCAGGGACAAGAGAACCTAGAATCCCAGCAGCTGTCCCTTGAACTTCAGTATCTACTTATAACAATATCATCCTTAATACCACTCACCACTATGTGAAATTACTTCCCTTTCTAAAGGTTAGCTCCAGGGTCTGAGACTTTCTTTGTGTATTTTTTAGCACTATCACTAGACTTTACAATACTATTTTGATTTTAAAAAATAAACACTATGTATGCAAAGTAAGTTAGGGCTGGGGAACATGCCCGTATTCAGTCACGGGGGAAAGAGTAGGAGAACAGTAAGTCTGAGTAGCAAGCTTTAAGCCACCCTTGGCTAGACAGGGAGGGGCTGTGGAAGTAGGAGGAGATGGAGGAGGAGCAGGATAAGGACAAGGACAAAGAAGGAGAAGGAATGAGCGGAGAGGAGGAAATGGATAAAGAAGGAGAAGAAACAAAAGGGACTAAGAGGGAGCATTTAATCTGACCAACTTCTCCTTGCTATCTGCCTCAGAAAAGGAAAAGTGAAAGAAAGGTTGTACTCCAGTGGCATTTTCTTACATAAGTTCTATCTTAACGTCTGTGCTATTCACAGGCATCAGACAGGGCATTTTACTTTAAGTGGCTCTGGGAGACAGGCTTTAATTTTTATTCTATTTATTCAAATAAGAAGAAATAAAATTAGCACCTAAATTCATTCGGGGGAAAAAAAACACCCCACCTCATGTGAAATTATCAAACACAGTTGTGGAGACCAGAAATTTATTAAACACATACAGAGAACACTGCTGTACATGTTTGCAATATAAATCAGCTGTCAACTAATGCTTTCACTCATCTCCTCCCAAAAATCTGCTCTACTCACTTTTTAAAGTTTCAACAAACCAAATATATAAAAGAAGCAAACTTTTACAAAGCAAAGTTGGGCCAGCAGAATGATTCAGCTGCTTAAGGCATTTGTGGTCAAGCCTGAAATCTGAATTCCATCTCCAGGCCACACATGGTGGGAGGAAAATGAAAGATTCTGACGAGAGTTCTCTTCTGACCTCCATGTGTACAGCCCCAATAAATAAATAAATAAATGTAAAAGTTGACAAGGACCAGTTGATACTAGATTTTTAAAAGTGTAGCTCGAATGTTGATTGATGAAAAGTATTTTTAATACAAAGAGGCAAAAACTGAGAACTCTAGAATATAATGCATAATCTTGGGAGGAAATGCTGCTTTTTCTTTTCTTATTTCATTTCAAAACTTAAAATTTACTTTTCCCCAATGTGTACATAGGAAGCTCCTCCTTCTTCTTCTATGACAACTGTTATTCACTAGCTCAGAAATGGAATAAGATGTCAAGAAGGTAAGAAGTTGAGAGAGATGCTTGAGAACACTTAGAGAGACTTCAGATAAATACGTGTGTGCGTGTATCTCTGTTTCTGTGGAATTTCCAGAATGGAAACAGCTGAGTGATGAGCAACAACCGGAAAGACAAACCACAACCACTGAGAGTGGAAAGGTGAGGGAAGACATGAAGTCCTTCATCTGTAGACTGGCAGGCCCATCCAGCACTTGGACTTGCTGACTGAGGGCAAGCAGGTGTTCTCAAGAGCTGCACAGTCAACACAAGTGAGGAGAGGCCATTGATCAACCTACCTTGTCATTTCAGCCCCCATGGAAC
Organism: Peromyscus attwateri; assembly: GCA_902168425.1. Classification (NCBI taxonomy): domain Eukaryota; kingdom Metazoa; phylum Chordata; class Mammalia; order Rodentia; family Cricetidae; genus Peromyscus; species Peromyscus attwateri. Next base: position 26,994 of record CABHPP010139374.1, on the reverse strand, counting down.
TGCTTCATTGTGGCTTTGGAAAAGCATATACAATTTAAGAGATAAAGAAGTCCTTAGTCCATCCCTTCCCTGGCACTTTAATCTTAAATTGGAAAGCGTTAGCAACCTCTTTGCTCTAGAACCAGCTCTTTATCTTAGGATTTTTCTAAAATCTAAGAAAAGCCTAAGGATTTTTCTCCAAATATGCACTCTAAAATTGCAAATTGTTCTCAATTTTATGTAAATAACACTGCCCTCATAAATTGTGAGACAACCTCCTTTACACAAAGCATTATAATTCTTAGGAAATCGGACTAAAATTGATGCCATCACACATTGACTGATTCTCATTTTGAACCTATTTTAATTGGGAAAAAAGAGAGGAAAGAGAAGGGAGGTCCGATTTCAACTTCAGATGAAACACAGACAACTAAAAAGTAGAGTACTCCCTTGTACGCAGAGAGCAGGCTTTTTTCCCAGGCCACATCAATGTTTTTATCCTTTTTCTGGGTCATGGAATAATCATGCTTTAGTCCAAGCCTTCAGCTTGCATACAGGAAAAATAGAATACCTCTTGAGGGACTTTCTGATGGCTGAATCTTAAGAAGTAAGTTTGTTCAGAGAAGGTAAATCTGTTTTTTCTATCAGCCAGTGGCTAGAATAAAGACATAGTTGTTTACAATGTCTGAGTCCTATAAGATTTCTTAAGGAAATAAAAATTGTACCTCTGAAGGAACTGAGTTCATTCAAATGAGAAAGCTTGCCACTTGGTAAGCTGCAAGGCAATGATCCCATATGGAAACTTGAGAGGAAACCACTTGGCATGATGCATCCATACTTAAGAATAAGTGTGTAGAAAGGGTCACACAGCATCTATATCTCAAGAGAAAAATCCTTCAAGTTGGGGCTCTTGATATGTCTGTTAATTTTGCTGTTAGGTAAGGTAGATGTTGTCATAAGAAAGTAAAGTATTGGAATCACTGAAAACCAACTACAAAGTTAGAGAACCAAGTTTTGCATGGATATAAATCCCATCACGTCAAAGACCACTAAGCAAAACTGTTAGAAAAACAAAATTGTTAGAAAAAAATCCAAACATGAGAGTCCCAAGTTTTATATCTTTTTATCTGAAGCTCACATTTAATTATATGTAAGAAGAGAGGGCAGGTCATGTAACCCTCTAAACACACATCTGGCAATCATGACAAATCCACTCCAAAGAAAGTGCAAAGGCTGAGACAATCTCCTCTAACATAAGCATTTATTGGCTCTTGGTATTTAGAGTCACCTTCATAATGACCAAAGGTTTGTGGAATTTGTCCAGAAGTCATTCAGCCTATTTTGTTAGGCATGTCCTTTTATCACACACTATCTCAACCACACCTTCCTCTAGGGAATAACCTATCTTGAAGCCTAGTTCCACATTTCCAAGGGACGCACTGTTACCAGATTCAGCAGTCAGACGACCTTATTTTCCTAAGCACAACCAAGCTTGGGGAGGTGTTCTTTTGTTTGTTCATTTGTTTGTTATCAGAGATGGGCAAATGATACCAACAAGGCCAGCTAAAGCTATCTTGAAATCTGGTACCAAGAGCCTGGATCTGTCTTTTTTCTGGTAAGTCATAAATACTAGTTAATTTGGGTTCCCACTGCCCATATTTCCTGTCATGTGGCTAAAGTCTGTGTGAAAATAAGATACACCCTAATTTACAAAAGCATGAAATATAGCTTAAAATAAAAATGTACTTCAATTATTCAAACCCCTCAATCCTGTTGTGACACAAGCTATTCAAACATCCTATAACATGAACCAGCATGCTCCCTCTTCACACATTTGTGCTGTTCTTCTGTTATTGGCACACAGCGCGCGCGCATGCGTGCGTGCGTGCGTGTGTGTGTGTGTGTGTGTGTGTGTGTGTGTATGTATGTATGTATATGCTACATATATTTTTTCCTTGGTTCTAGGCATGCAATTCTTTAGTCAATACTAGAAAGACCCAGATTTATGTTTTACCAGCTTCTATTGTAAAAGATGTGAGAACAAAACAATTGAAAATCTGAGCTAGAATCTTTCTGATACCATAGCACCACTGTGTCCCAAGACTTCCTTTGAGATTCAGTGTTAAGATGATTCTAACACAGGTTAGCAGATAGCAATTTCTGTGTTCTAATAACCATGGTGATATCTACTAGAAATAAATCTTTGTTTTTCTTTGCTGTGGTCACAGATGGTATGTCTCACCCTAGTGCTTTCTCTCAAATCACATGCTTCAAATCCTTTGCAATGGAGAGCAAATCTGTGGCATGAATGAAACTGATTAATTAGAAAGCAAAATTTCAAAGCGTGGATTCTACTGAGAGTAAGTCAACAGTGCCACCTTCCTAAATGATGAGCACAACCCACATAAAGATTGCACAGATGCTGGTGCCTGGATCTTTTTTTTTCTTCAGTACAATAAGAGACAAACCTCTCCTCTCTTTTCAGTTGCCAACTTTCTCACTGCAGTGAAAAATATGCATTAGAAACCAAGATATGACCAAAAACCTTCTTTAAAAAATTTCCCAATGGCATACATCCAATTGAGTCACATTCCCCTCCTAAATTTAGTTCCATTCTCTGCATGTCGTCTTTATGTGCTCCTGACTTTGAGTCATAGCCTGTGTTTGGTGGATGTAACTGCTGTTTTTCAGAGATGTTGTTTTCAAAGTCTATGACTCTATGTATTATCCTCAACCCAACAGAATAAACACCACCATTCTTACTTTTTGGACTGGGGAAATTCCACAGAACAGCTAGACAGATGGCACTTGTTGGGGGATATTCAATCATACTGTGAACCCTGAGTTAGCATTTGTGTTAATTAAATAAAATTAACCTTGGGTTAGGAGGCTGAGTTAGCAACTAGTTGCAGAAAGTAATCATAGAGCATCAGAGGGCATCTGGAAGAGATAAAGAGATGCACTAGAAGTAGTAGGGAGGGATTTTGAGTGGTTCAGCTTTTTCTGCTTTGACAGAGTGGAAGGACATGTGTTTGGAAGACGCCAGCAAGGAGAGAAGGTTAGCTAGTTTCTACACAACCACTCTGAGCTAGCAGGTTTTCACCCCAGCCTTTGAATCTCAAGTCTTATTTATAAATAGAACTATAAAGATTTAGTTAAAGCTACCTTTAGCAGCAGGAACAGAGCCAGTACCTGGGCTGCAGACTGAGTGGCTGGGTTGCTGCCAGAGAAGCAGGCCGGTAACTGCAGAGTCACAATTGCTACCTGAAATAGCAGTAGATTAAGGCATAGCCACTGTACCAAACAAAAAACAACAGGCACTATCACCAATCCATCCTTTATCTAAGTCTTACCTTTGTCTATCCAATTCTGAAAGATTCAAGGGAATCTTACTCCATGTCCTGCCTAGTAATGTCTGCCATCCCTTGAATGGCCACCCACTGCAGCATAGCCTATCTCAGAGAACTAAGAAAGCTAGAAATGTAGAGTCCGTAACTGAACTGAAGAATCTGGGCTGCAAGAGACCTGGGGAGCTCTGTAGACATTGAGCACTGCTGGGTCTCATTTGTCATTCCCTCTGTCCTCACACCTTCCATGCCTCTGATGACATCCATAGCCCAGAAAATGGAGTAGGCAGACTCTGAAAGGCAGCTAAACAGTCCCTTGTCCTTTTTAGGATCCTCAAGGAGAAATTGCCACTGAAATTTTATTAAAGCCTGTTTTTATGGCAATTTATACCAGGAGCCATAAAAATGTATCATTTTCTTCAACCCCCAAATTCGACTCCTGGGAATGTGTCCTAGAGAAATAACTCAACAAAAGAAAACAAATAAGTGCTCAATGATGTTATTTGTGGTTCTGTCCAAGGAAGCAAAGGACCTGAAGTCACCTAAGTGTATAATAAGGAATGTTTAAATAAATGATTGGGGATAGTCTAGTGGAATTTTACATAGCCATAAAATTATAATTATACTCTTTTCATATACTATCTAGTGGAAATGAATAAAATCGTTGTTTCTCCATAATGGTTACAGCCATTAAAAGATTAAAAATGCATCTATAGACAAACAGTGACATGTGATATGCAAAAATAATTATTAGGATTCTGAGGTGATTGGTGATTTTTTTCCTGCATTGAAACTCACTTACGCTTTCATTGCAAATCAACAGCAATGTTATAAAATCCAGTCTCTCCTTCAGAGAAAAAAAATCAGCTGAACTTATTCTCTCATCCCCTAAAACAGCTCCTATTTCCAATATGTCAGAGTTCAGCTGGAATCAAAGAGACATGCATCATGAGTCTGAAATCTAACGTGCTCCAATCACTTCTCTTCCTTCATCCTCTGGACCTAGAAAACAGTACAGGTATTTCTCACTGTGATTACTCTGTTTTATCAAAAGATGGATGCTTATTTTCCCTTCACACACTAAATGTCTCTGAAAGTGAACAGCATTTTCTAACAAAGGGCATCTCACAGATAACTGTCACCTGGGTAGCAGGTGTGATGAAATTGTAGTATCTGTGTGTGTACAAACTGAGTCTTAGATCTTCATGTGCTTGTCACTCTACTTGAGGGATTTACATTGTTGGTACAATGAAGGATGAACCTCATCACTGCCTCTTAAAGACAGCACTGCTACTCATCACTAAAGTGGGATTGTGTATGCACAATCTCATGGATGCAAGGCAAACCAATGAAAACATAGTAATGGGAGAAAACAGTCTACAAGGACTAATGTCTATAATTCCATGTCCTTCACTGAAAGCAACTAATTCATCTCACTTATATTTCCTTGATTACATAGGCCCAAAGAAGCAAAGGACAAGAGAAAAGCAGTGTGAAATGGTGTCTTGATAATTGTAAGATAAAATTTTAAGATCATGGTTTAACTGATGACCATTTTTTTAGTGCTATATAAAATTATGACACCACTTACAAACCAATGTCAGCTGTAAACTTAACAGAATAACTGACAGCAGACCCAATGTCCTGCCTCTGTCCTCAAATACTTTTTCTTTCTCCCAGTTGACAAGTATGATTTATGTAGTTTGCTGTACTTCTATGCCAGAGACATTAAGCAGTAAACATAGTGTGTGAAGACATCAAGTAAAGAGTAGGTCCTACAGAATGTTCTGTGCCTTGTCTATCACAGAGTTTGATGTTGCTAATTGTTTAGCAGAAGTAAGAGCAGACATCTGAGGATAAACATCTTTCTGTATGGGCGAAGACCACAGTGGCAGACTGACCCTGACAGAGAGATCCTAGCAAGAAGAAACAAGAATGGAAAGGGGTAACAAAAGGATGGCATTAGAAATGTTTTTCCAACTTCTATTCATATATTATTCCCACATTTAGACATCTTTTATTTTTATCTAAATGTTACCAGTTTGAGTTAGGAGACATCTATAGGCCAATCCCCAGGGCTTTCAAGCATTGTGGTATTGTTGCCTCATTAACCCTTAGAGTCAGTAGCCTTGTATCTGTCTCCATAGCAAAGTGTCCACAGAGTAGGTTTACATGGAAGGAGCCTGAATTCACACACAACAGGATATGAATAAAAGTTCAGTCTCACGCTGAGGTAAAGTTGATGTACACAACAAGGTATCACATTTTGGTGTTATAGTTGTTTTTTATGTATTTCCGGGACAGTTTCACACTGAAAGAATTGATGTCTCAGGTCTTTCAGTTTGACTTGATTTGAAGCACTTTTTTCTAACAATATTTTCATGATGACTCTTATTATGTTGTTCACAGTTAGGACTTTGATGGTGGTGCCACAAAGTCAACAGGCTCTTAAGCTAGCTCCCTTTGGACATTGCCCTCTTGTTGACTGTCAACCCAATGACCACACTGACAGGGCAAAGAATGAGAACTAAGGGGCCCCTATCTCTTCAACCACCATGTGCTTGCTAACATGTCTGTACTGTAAGGAATCTGAAACTCAGAAGGGCAGCCTTCAGGAGACTACCCTCTGGAACCCAATCCCTAGTTAACTGTCCCAAAGATGACCCTTCTGCAGAAGGCAAGGCTGTTCTAGGTGCTCTCATTCCAGTGTGGATCCATGGCTGGATGAAGAAAATGGGGGGAAAAACACACTTTAGTCTTTTAACCCTGTGTCCTAATACTCCCTTGCCTATCCACAAAAGTTTCTGAAACCTGAGAATCAAGCTAAGCCTGGAGCCCAATGTCACCTTTCCTTGAATATGGGCTCTCTCTTTCCTCCCCATCACTTTGCTGCTTCTTAACCTAGTCTTCCTGGAGAGAGCTTGGCAAGTTAGTCTGGACAGGAGTTTATACTTTAAGTGTGACTCTGCTCACACACAAGCAAAGCCAGTGCTCACATAGCCAGAAAGTGACCAGAGTGACCTTGTATCAGACAGGCAAAAAAACCAAAACAAAATAAAAACAAAATATCTTGCAACAGTAGAATACCCATGTATAACAAAGAGTTTGGATGCATACCTGCTGTCCCTCTCAACTATTACCTTGGTTATTTTTGTCACTACACATGTCACTACATGCTAATTTATGTATTTGTTATTTTCTTCCTGTTACTTGAATATACACTAGAAAAGGTTGATGTCTGCTGTGTTCACTGCTATGACCCAGGTTCTACACCATCAGATAATAATGATACTGAAGAGAATCACTGTTACAGTCTTCAAGGCTATCATGCTTTGAAGTGCCTTAGCTAGATGTCATAGGTGCTCAAATTAGTGGTAAACAACTAATCTGCCCATATTATAATCATGGAGATGATAAAGGATTGAGCATCATTTTTCTCTAGCCTCTAACATTCCTAAACTTAATCTTAATTTGTGTTAATCACCAGTGATAAAAGTAACATGTGTTGGCTTTGATTAAACATCAAATAATGAAATATCTAATTGTCACAACCACCCAATGAGGTATAACATTAGTAAACAATCGCATTATTTGTGCATATGAATTAACAGGGCAGAACTTGGCAGGATGAGGTTTGAACTCATGACTTCTGGACCATAATTTTTTCTTATAACTTTATTCATGGAATTGCCATTCTACTTATTCTTCTTGTTCTTAATTATAGCTAGAAGAAAAAAAAAGACTGCCCTTTACAATTTTTCACAGGGCATACCATATAGTATTTTCAACATGTTCATCTTTCTTCCATCAACAGCTTTCTCCTCTCATTTTACTCCACACAGCGGGATTTGCTTTTTTCAGAAATGGGAGGGAGAGTGCATGTGCACTCTAAGTGCTCATGTACGGAGGCCAGAGCACAACCTCAGATGTCATTTGTCACATGCCATCTACCTTTCTTTTTCTTGAGACAAAGTCTTTTGCTGGACTGAAACTAAGATGTCTAACTAGTGAGTCCCAAGAATCAATCTTTGCCTCCCCCAGAGCTAGAAACACAAGCACACACCACCATGCCATTGCCGCGACCTGCACAGCTGGGAACTGAGAACTGGCGAGGGACGCCGAGGTTAAACAGCACTCTGGACACAGCGTGGTTCGTCATTCAAAGAGAGCTCCTTTATTGACAATCATCAGCCTTATATACCCTGCTACTTCCTACTCTCCATGGGGTCAGGGCATGATCCTCAGGTTCCCATCTGCGTCCCAGCAGCTCAACCAAACAGGAAGACCGCAAGCAGAGAGCTGATTCTTGAAACAATGTTCTAGCAATAGCTATATCATAAACATCCTATGACTTACTGACCACAGGAAAAGAAGAAGGACAAAAGGGCACCTTAGGGCAGCTTAGGGCAAACAGCCTATGCACAAGGCCTGTTCAGCGCCTGCTGCCAACATGCCATGCTTGGTTTTTAACCTGGCTTCTCGGGATTGATCTTGGCTTTACAAACTATGCTATCTCCTCAGCCCACTATTTTGACAGCATCGAGGTGGGGAAGTGACATTCAGGAGAATTAATTTGGAGTCCTGATCACACAGCAGATAGTTCAACCACACAGCTGCCTGCAGCAACCTGTGCCTTCAGCATGGCCCTGATCAGCAATGTATACCCTCTGTCTGTCTTCATTTTGTATCTTTCCTTCCACTCCCATGCCCATGGCCTTCAACTCTTACAATTCAGCGCCCCCTTCCATTTTTAAGTCACTTTTACAGTCACACATTGTGGCACATCCTGGTAATACTACTGCTTAAAAGAAAGAGATACAAAGATCACAAATTCAAGGCTAGCCTGGCTACATGATGAGACCCCAAAACAATCAAATAGACAGAGTTCACCTTACATGTGGGTTCAGGTACACTTAAGACATCCTGGTCATAGTAGGAACAAGTGTCCACAAGGGACACTTTTTACTCTATAATTGAGGTTATTCAAAGGATGATCATTTTGTGTGTTGAATTGTTAAAATTTGTTTAAGCCTTGCTTTGAATGCCATCTATCTTAAGATCTGTATAAATGTCATAATCACTCACTCCTGAGTGACTCATGTTTTTTCCAGGAACAGGTTCTGATCAAAGGCTCTGTTATCACTGAACATAAGCACTGATTTTCTCATGGCTGCTCACTCATGGAGGAATGCCAGTGTAGACTTTGTACCTGGTCTTGGCTACTAGAAATACAGCATTCAGTTTCTCTTTAAGGTCAGCCACACCGGATAGTCTCTAGGTTCAGTTTTTTCTAACAATGAAGAAAATTTAGGAAATGTCATCAGAATTTGATGTTTATATCAGCATTTCAAGGCTCTGGTAATTCTGTGGTTAAATAAAACTACTTAAGCATTTGCCCCATGTTGGTGTCATGACACAGCATATAAACTTGGAAGCCCCATTTGCCTGATGGTGCTTAATCTGCTCCTTCCAATGGAAGCAATAGGCCTCATTTCCAGCAGAAAATGCTAAACAGAGCTGAGAAGCACAACTGAGAGTCACTTAGCAAATGAGAAGTTGCTGGTCTGTAAACACACATGAAGCAGCGGGTCATGTGTGCCATCTATGGAACATTGTTCACTGGTGCATGGCCTTCCTTCCTCAAGATAAGACTTGCTGCTGTTTATCACACTTAGAGGATGATGTTACTCCTCAGCCCTACACATGTAAACTTAATAGGGAAAAGAGAGAAAGAACACGGAGAGAGAGAGAGAGAGAGAGGCAGAGGGGAAGAGGAGAGAGACAGATGGAGGGAGGAAGAAAAGGAGAGAGAGAGAGAGAGAGAGAGAGAGAGAGAGAGAGACCCCAGACAAAGTTGTACTCTGAGCTCACAGGACTTGTATTGTTGCTGAAGCGACCTGGCTTCTTGTCATAGTACATAATTTTGTAAGAATCTGATGCCAATGATTTTAATTTCTGTTTCTTTTTACTCTGATTTCTTTTCTATCATAATATTCTCCCATTTGGAATAACAGTAGTGTAGTCATCATTTTAGTTTTTAGCTAGGAAACAACTATATGTACACTGAGATGGGGTTTAACAGGATATGTTTCTGCAACTTCCAGTCATTTCTGCAAAGTTATGACCTGCCATTCCAGAGTAGAAATGATTTCCAGAAATCCTCCCACAACTCACTGTTCCAGCTTGTCTGGCATCATCCTCCAAGCTGCATAGCCAAGAGGTACACCATGACATTCAGAGGTTGTAAGTCCCCCCGGCACTAGAATTATGTGGGCTTGAAAGCAGAAACAAGGGTCAAAATATAGGAAGCCTAAAACCAACTGTGCAATATTCTTCACTGTGATTCTGTTCACACACAAGCATGATCAAAGCTGAAACTTGCTTGTCTCAAGGGTATGCTTAATTATGCAAATGCATCATGCCCCCTTCATGAGAATCCTTCATATGGAATTTATCACAGATCACAAGCCGATAGATATCACATGGTTCATGCATCCTGAAATATTAGATTGTATTTTAGAATATTTGATAGAGATTCTTTAAATATAAAGATTAGTGGTTGTGGATGGAATAGCTCACAATATGGTACCAGTGAAATATAATGCAGAGAGGAGTGTAAATATCCATTAATAAGTAACTGAAGTATAAGATTAATTCGACTACAAATGCTTTCAGCTAAATAAAACACAGCAGCAATTTAAAATGCATTGTGCTGCTCCTGTTTATGCTTTAATCTCAGGTTCATTTTATATTTTACAGAATTAATGATAGTTCTAAAATTGAAATGTGGCAATAAGAATATAAACTGCAAATAGAAATGTAAGATTGGCAGAGCTGGGCATGGTTGTAGCTAAAGTTTTCCTGTATCCTAGTCTGCAGGTGGTCAGGACAAATCTCTCTCACTGGCCAGTCCCACAGCTGCTTGGAACCAAGTAAACATACAGAGACTTATATTATTTACACACTGTATGGCCATTTGCTCAAGCTTATTACTGACTAGCTCTTACATCTTAAATTAACCCATGTCTATCAATCTATAAGTTGCCACGCGGCTTGTGACTTACCAGTACTTTTATATCTCGCTGTTCACGGTGGCAGCGACTGGCAGTGTCTCCTGACTCAGCCCTCCTGTTCCCAGAATTCTTCTCTCTCTTTGTCCCACCTGTGCTTTTTGCCTGGCTACTGACCAATCAGCACTTTTTTTATTAACCAATCAGAGCAACACATTCACAGCATACAGATATCCACAGCACATGGTGGTGCATATCTTCAATGCCAGCACTTTGAAGGCAGAGTAGATGAGTTTCAGTGCATTTGAAGCCAGAGTAGTCCACAGAATGAGTTCAAGCCTAACTGGGGCTTTGTACTGAGTCTGTGCCTCAAAAACAAACAAACAACAAAAATATATTGACCAAAATTTCATATTTCATACCACCAGAATTCTTTTATTCTTTATTCTTTTATTCTTATTCTTCATTATTGTTATATATATATATATATATATATATATATATGCTGAGTTCACCTGTTGATATTCATATGTATATGTGTTTAGGACTAATCATTTGTGATTGGGTAATAAATCAGGAGGCCCATTACTGGAAAAGATTGAATCTTTCTCTCTCAAAAGCAGGAAAGCCTAGTACTTCTACTTCTCTAAGCCTGTATAATTCCTTACCACATTATAAATATTCATCCTTATACCCATAAATAAGTGTAGTTCTCACCTCTCATCAATAAATGTTTTTACAGCAGACAAAGGCTGCTGTGGAATAATGCTTTTGTACACTGGTTTAATAAAACACTGATTGGCCAGTAGCCAGGCAGGAAATCAGAATACGCAGACAAGGAGAATTCTGGGAAGAGGAAGGCTGAGTCAGGAGATACCAGCCTGCCGTCCAGGGAGCAACATGTAATGGCACACAGGTAAAGCCACAGAACACATGGTGACATATACATTAACGGAAATGAGTTAGTTTAAGTGTAAAAGCTAGTCAGTAGTAAGCCTGAACTAATGGCCAAGCAATTTTAACTAATATAAGCCTCTGTGTGTTTACTTGGGTCTGAGTGGCTGCAGACCAGGCAGGACATGGGAAAAATTCCAGCTACAAAAGACCACTGCAGGAAACCACAACTGATGGTGGGGTGCTCAGATCCAATTGATACAGCTACAACAGAACCCCTACACCTTGGGTTCAGGGAACATCATAAAAGATAGGCAGGAAGATTGGAAGAACTAGAGCCCCAGGATGTCTGTTATGAGGTGGTGTCTTCTATATATGACAGGGAAGCTGTACTCATGAAATCTCAACAATATGATTGCCAAAAGAAGACCTGAAAATGACATCACCAAAATTCATATATTACAGTGGAAGCTGAAACTTGAGGATGAGTATCATCAGCATGAAAAAGAAGAGATATTATACCATTACTTTGCCAAATAATAAATTTAAAAATCAAAGTGAATAAGAAGTCTAGCAAAGAAAAACATAATTCATATGTCAATGTCCACCATATGTAAAAGTTTGATTGTTTGGTTACTTGGTTGGCTGTTTGAGTGGTTGGTTGAGATTATGTTGCTGTCTGTTTAGTTTGGTTTGGGGTACTGAGTATTAAACCAAGCACTTCATAGTTGCTAGAATAGCACTCTACCATGGGGATATTTATCCAGATCCCATCAGACTTTAGTGAGTGTTATCTAATCAATATTCAGAATAGATGCTAGCCAAGAACACTTGATAAATAAGGAATCTCTCATCCTGCATCAGAGAAACTTCTGTTTGAAGTAGATGACAATCAATGTATCAACAGAGAGACTCACTACTGGCCCAGGTGCAGAGAGGAAGAGACTACAGGATGGCCAGCCCTAGGTAGAACACATATACTGACTTACTCCTCCAGAGGCTCAGGGATCATGGCAAAAAGGGAGGAAGACAGAATTAAAGAGCCAGAGGAAATGGATGACTGCCAGGAAACAGTGTCTTCTGGATATACCATGGCAGCTGCACATAGGAACTTTCAGGAGTTGTAACACCATGCAAAAGACCTGTGTGAACCTAAACAAGACCATGGAGAGGGGAGTACAGCAGGAAATACCACCCTTAGCCAAGAAGCTTTTGGCAATCTATAGAAAGGCTTGGTTTCCTCTAAAAACATTAGCTCCTGACCAGTTGAAAATGTTCCAGTGGAAGAGCACACATGCAAAAGATTTGGGTAGCATAAATTGGCCTTGATGGGAGAAAATAGGATACAATGTTGATGGGAAGGATAAAGAAGATGGATCTAGGGAAAACTGAGGGAGGGAGAAAGAATATAATCAAAATACACTAAAAAAATTCTTAAAGACTTTCTAATTTTACATACAAAGCAAAGTTCAATATTTTCTATTTTAACAAATTCTAAAAATTTTCATGACATTACAAATGGAGGGATAGATAAGCTCAAATAAATGTTCCAAATGATCAAATAAACTTTGAATCAACCAGGATAGAGAAAATATTATCTGTCTATTATCATTATAGAAAATTATAATTAAAAATATTTTTCATTTGAATAACAAAGAGAATGTAACTAAAATGCAGTAATTGTAGAAGTACATCAAGAAACTAATTAATAAAAACATTGTTATTTTCAAGGTTTATGATGATTTTATATCTGCTTACTTATTTAATTGCATAACTTTTGATTTCTCATTTTAGACAAATAATAATTTTATGCATAAGCCTGTACAATATTCTTTTTATTAAAGAAAGTTCCATACATCTTAAGAACGGCAGTCCCAACATGACCTAGATTTTCTCATCAACTATTATTTTGTAGACTTTAGAGGGTTGATTGGTCCTAACAGATTGACTAGTAGATTATTTGATAGCATTAACAAATGGACCCAAGTATGGGGTGAATAAATTTAATCAAAACAGATCAGTTTTTTCTATTGCCAAACCATATCAGGATATTTAAACAACTTCTTAACTTGAAGAAACTTACTAAGGGTAAATATTTGTCTTTATTCTGAAAATACCATGTGCTATATGTTGGTAAAGGCTCCATAACATGGCTTGTATTATATATCCAGTTTTTAGTTATAGTTATAAAGTTAATTACATTCTAAACATTACTCAGTAGTTATGGAAAACAGTTTAACAATGGAAGACTTCTAGCACATATTCATGATTATATTCATAAGCAAGATGATATGAACTCAATCTTTGCCTTGTAGTCCATGGCCCTGATACAGTCAATGGATTAATAGGAGGATTTGGTTTTGAATATTCTGAGAAACCTTCATATTGATTTCTAAAGTGGTTGTACAAGTTTGAACTCCCCCCAGCATTGGAGGAGTGTTCCCCTTGCTCCACATCCTCTCCAGCATAAATTGTCTTTTGTGTTTTTGATCTTAGCCATTCTGACAAGTATAAGATGGAATCTCATAATCATTTTGATTTACATTTCCCTGATGGCTAAGGATGTTGAACAATTCTTTAAGTGTCTCTCAGTCATTTGAGATTCTGCTATTGAGAATTCTCTGTTTAAATCTGTGTCCCATTTTTAATTGGGTTATTTGGTTTTTTGATGTCTAGTTTCTTCCCAACTATACTACTCTTGGACATATTCCCAAAAGATGCTCAATCATTCCACAAGGACTTTTGCTCAACTATGTTCATAGCAGCATCATTCATAATAGACAGAACCTGGAAACAACCTAGATGCCCTTCAACCAAAGAATGGATAAAGAAAATGTAGTACATTTACACAATGGAGTATTACTCAGCTGTTAAAAACAATGACATCAGAAAATTTGAAGGCAAGTGGATGGAACTAGAAAAAAATCTAGTGAGTGTAATCACTGAGTGAGGTAACCCAGACCCAGAAAGACAAATATAGTATGTACTCACTAATAAGTGGATATTAGCTGTAAAGTAAAGGATAACCATGCTACAATCCATAGCCCCAAAAAGAATAGGTAAGAAGGAGGGCCCAAAGAGGGATGGGGACATGTGGATTTCTCTGGGAAGGGGAAATAGAAGAGATCTCTTGGGTAGACTGGGAGCCGACAGGGATGGGAACATGATTGGGTTAGGGGGTGAATGGAGGGGGAGAGTAATGAAAGAGACATCTTAATGGGGGAGCATTTTGGGGTCAGGTGCAGAGGAAACTCCCAAAAATCTACAAGGATGATATCTGCTAAGACTCCTAGCAACAGTGAATAGGTAGCCTGAACTGGCCATCTCCTGTAATCAGACTGGTAACTACCCTAATTGTCATCAGAGAGCCTTCATCCAGTGACTGATGGGAACAGATGCAGAGATCCACAGCCAAACACTAGGCTGAGCTTGGGGAATTCTGTTGAAGAGAGGGAGGAAAGACTGTACAAGCCAGGGGCGGGGGGCGGGGGGGGGCTGTCAAAGTCATCACAAGGGAACCCACAGAAACAACTAATCTAAGCTCATAGGAGATCACAGATGTTGGACTGACAGCTAGGGAGCCTGCATGGGACCAACCTAGGCCCTCTACATATGTGTGACAGTTGTGTAGCTTGATCAACTTATGGGACTCCTAGTGGTGGGGACAGAGCCTGTTCTTAATGCTTTGGCTGGCTTTCAAGAACCTATTCCTCATATTGGATTGCCTTAACCAGCCTTAACACGGGGAGGAGCTTAGTCCTACCTCAACTTGATATGCCATGCTTTGTTGACACCCATGGGAGGTCTGCCCCTTTCTGAACAGAAACAGAGGAGGAGTGGATTGAGGGAAGTGGGAGAAAGGTAGAGGAAAGGAATGGGAGGAGAGGAGGTAGGGCAAACTATGGTTGGGATATAAAATAAATGAATAAATTTAATTAATAATAATAATTTTAAAAGTAGGAGGATTTGAAGATCTTTCTAGGAATCATATGCTTTCCATACTTATAATAACTGCAGACTGGGAAAAGTTCTAAGAACATATTACTCTCCCTCTCCCAAGCACAACCCACTTTCTGTACAGCATTTCTTTTTTTTTTTTTTTTTTTGGTTTTTCGAGACAGGGTTTCTCTGTGTAGCTTTGCGCCTTTCCTGGAGCTCACTTGGTAGCCCAGGCTGGCCTTGAACTCACAGAGATCCGCCTGCCTCTGCCTCCCGAGTACTGGGATTAAAGGCGTGCGCCATCAATGCCCAGCAGCTGTACAGTATTTCTAAGGATTCCATTTTGTTCTTAACTTGACTGTGACTCTTGGGTAAAAACAATTTGCATACTTCCTTCAGTATATCTGGTCCCTTCCCCAACATAACAAGAAACAAAGTAATAGCAGGAAGAAAGAAAGAAAAAAAACCTCTAAAACAATTCAGTGGTGGAAAGAGAGTAGATGAGGTAGAATTCTTAAATTAAGACTAAGGTTCTTAGGTTTTCAACCTGCCACCTTCATTCAGTACTTACAGTCATTAGAAATAATGGCATGCATCCCACCTGGAAGAAGTGTTCATAATTAGCCGGTGGTACAGGCTACACTCAGAGAAAGCTATTAAAAGAAATGACAACTCAGCAACCTTGAGGTAATCCTTCCATTTTTCATTGTTATGTTGATGAGGAATTGAAATGACTGTAATTAAAATAATGCTGTAATTCTATTTTTAGTAGATCTGTTCACTGTCACAGTTTAATACACATAGCAATAAAAAGTAACCTGACAAATGCAATAGCATAAACAGAAGGCAGATGGTGCTGCTGTGGTGCCATTCTGGGGGCACACAGAACCTCTGAAATGCATAGGATACTCCCAGCAAAGGTTTGAAACATCTTTCTGGAATACAAATAGTTTCCAACTTCTCTGAATTGCACAGGTGACGCACACATCATTAGCCCAACAGGTGCTTGTTCTTGACGTGATGATAAAGTCACATTGGCTATGCGTAGGCAGAGACTTGAACATTAGTGATAGGCTGTGAGCCCCAAGACCCAGAGGGACAGTGATGGAAAGTGGATTTGGTGTCATTTCAAAGATACCTCAATGCTTTGACTTGGACATGGTTTGGGCATGTCTGCCAAGGGTACATGCATTGGGTGTCTGGTCCCCAGTGGGGCAATGTTGTTATATATGGTAGAGCCATTAAGATGAGACCAGAGGGAGACAGCTAGGTCACTGGGGACCTTGACATCCAGAAAAGATTAAATTCTTATGGGATCCCTGTTAGTTGCTATAAAAGAACACAACTATGCCTTGTCTGTGCTCTGGCTTCTGTTCCAGTAAATGATCTATTCTGCACATGCTGTTGCCATTGTGGTGCCACCAAGAGGCTCTCACTAGAGCTAGAATCAGTGAGGCTGTGGCATCTTAGACTTTCAGCCTCCAAAACTGTAAAGTAAATAAGCCTCTTTCCTTTATAAAGCACTCAGACTAAAGTATTTCATCATAGCTGTGGAACACAGGTGAACATACTCAGATAGGTAATGATGTCTGAGAATGTAGCACTTCACTACTTGTCATTCCAATTTTATAGAGAAAATGGCCCTTTGCACCACAAAGCAGACTAGCCATTCTAAGCTGAGGTCCTGGACTCTGGGTCTGGGAGACATCATCCATATTAAACTTCTTTCCTCCAGGCAAGTAAGTCTCCAAACCATCGAAAACAGATGCTTGTCTCCTTCTCACTGCCATCTCCAGAAAAGAACAGGGACTCATTGATACAGCTAGAATGGCTTACATAATAAGACAGGCATCAAGAGGAAGAAAATATCCCCTGGTAGAAATGAATATCCGTGTTTCAGAGAAGACTGTGTAAGGCCATACTCCAGTCACATCAGTGAGGGCTATTACAGCATGCCAGTTTGTGTCACAACACACATCCATCAGTGTCAACTTGGCCTTCTTCTGCTTCCAATAAAGAAAGAGACGATCACAGCCTGACAGCTATCCATCATAAACCTCATTGTCCTGTTTGAGCAAGACAGGGAGAAGTGATGGCTGAAGCCTCCTTGAGGTATAATCTATCCCTCCTTTATTTTGTCCTTGAGGAAGACATTCCACATGACTTAACACTTTTCAAGTCCAAAGACCCACATAACAGAGCTATTAATATAATCTTGATCAAATATTATTATGACCACTCCAAGATTCTTAGATTTTTCTGTAGATAGGTTCCAATTATCCAAAGAGAAACTTTGAAAATTCTTGAAGACTAACAACCAAAGTTACTTCTAGACTTGTTATCAGGAATCTCAGCTAATATGCATTCAATTGGAAAAACTAAATTGAATACACCAGACCATAACTCACACCTTATAACTAGGATAGGATGGAAAAATAGTACTTAAAAATCCATATATTGAATAGGAATAAAATAAATGAAATCTTAGGTGCAATGGTCACCAAATTCTGTATGCATAGTCTTTCCAAGAATTTTCAGACTAGCTTTCTGAAAAAGCAATAAGAACTTCCCAGCACCCTCAACCTCAGTTTGTGTTGAAAGCAACAAAAATATGAGGTCTTCCTTCTAAAAACCCCTGCAAAACTGTTAAGCCCATTCCTGTGAGCAAGAAGATGTTACTTCTTAGAGTCAGACAGTAATGTGGTTGAAGGATAGAGCTCACCAGCTGTGTTATCCTGGGCAAATCCTTTGCATCCACTGTTTGAAGAGTCTGTTTTCCATAATATGGAGATATATTGGCAACTACTACACAGAACTTCTATGTGATTTAAATGGTCTAACACATATAAAGCATGCCAGATAGTGACTAATACTTAGAAGAGCCCAATAATGTCAGTAATAGTGACCGGCAAAGTACAAATAGCTAAGGGTCTAGGTTCTGAGGGCATAGCCTAACAAAGAGTCAGAAAACATTTTTGGGGGGCTGGAGAGATGGCTCAATGGTTTAGAGCACTGGCTGTTCTTCCAGAGGTCCTGAGTTCAATTCCCAGCAACCACATGGTGGCTCACAACCACCTGTAAGGAGATCTGGGGCCCTTTTCTGGCCTGCAGGCATACATGCAGGCAGGATACTGTATGTGTAATAAATAAATAAATTTTAAAAAAAAGAAAACATTTTTTGAAAACTCCAGAAAGGCCAGATTGTATGAGTTTCATGTGTTTTAGATTCCACCTAAAAGTGAGGCAAGGCACTATTTATGTTGTGGTATCTGACAGCATATGATATCAGAACACTGCACCATTACCCTTGAATAGTTCCCATTTTAATTTACCAGTTATACTGAGGCAAACAGCTCAGGACTTAACTCTTAGGGTTGCAGCCATTAGTCCCACGCTGGTAGTCCTGTTTTCCCCAAGAGCATGAAGCTGCTTCATGACTTATACAGCAGCTTCATTTCAGTAGATTTATTTCAGAGCTGGTGGTGTGGTTGGTGCAACGTCATCCCAGGCTGCATGCAGAATCCAGCACCACCCTATTGTACCATGCCATTACACCATGTCCCTGGGTAACTATTTTTAATCAAATCCAGACTTATATTTTTCATTGTCTTCAAAGCTTCTTCCCAGTATCTTAGAACTGCAGGCTTTCCCCTAAATCCCATTGCCCACCTGAGAAAAGGGATCAAAAACTTAGGCTTCCTTTTGATCCATATGACACAATGCTATCCTCAGGGCCCTCCAGCTGATTATATTGTGTTCCTGTTTCTTTGAGGGATTCTTTGTTCAAAAGATATTTTACCAAACAAGATCACAGCAAAATCTTTTGTTCTTACTCTTTCTTAGCACTTTCTCCTACTCCCAAACCTGTTCCACACACTGAATTTCTCCCTAGCCATAAGATGATAAATATCTACATAGTGTTGTATATAATCACTTGATGAATTAGACCTTCAGACCCTAGGGCTCTCATCTAAGCAAGTAGATAGCTCCAGAGAGGGCTTGTGAAGCTGGTATATTTTAGTTATTATTTATTATATTTGGAGGGCCACAAGTGAATTACCTTGTTAGTTTTGATGCAACTGGGGTGGGAAGTGAGAAGCTCTCTTGCTATAATTAAACATCACCTCCCTCTTCCATCTCAAGCTAATTCTAAGCTCGTTTAGACTCTGTTTATAGCCTGTATAAAATGGTCACATATCTGCTAGACACAAAATAAGGACAATAAGAATTTTAGCATTAACATAATAAAATAAGATACAATAAATCTTAAGTGTGAAATTCTTAACATGAAGTTTCTAGCAAGCCAGAGAAAGGACGTACGTATACTGTGAGCCACTGAAGGGAGAAATTACAAAGGGTTTAGGTTGGCTGCATTCAGTTTCAGGGATAGCTGTGGGGCAGAGAAATGGAGGGAGGGAGAATGTCCACTTTTCTAGAAAACTTGTTGGTCAAGGACATGAACAGCAAGTTAGAGCCTCATGAAGGGCCTCAGGTTCAGAGGAACAATAAAGGAGAGGAAATAGGGGAAGATGGCTGAATTGTTTAAATGTTTGCCTTACAAGCATGAGGACCGATCCCCAGCACTCACATAAAGAGCTAAGGCATAGTAAGTAGTTCATGCTTAGACTCCCCAGGCCAGCCATCCTAGTCTAATCCGTCACACACACACACACACACACACACACACACACACACACACACACACAGAAATAAAATGATATAAGGTAAATAACCATAGAAACACTGGAATCAATCTGTGAAGGACATCTCCGAGCTCATCATGCCCTTCAAAGCCAAAGAAAATAACTAAGGCCAAAGTCTAATGAGAGGCAAGAGAGCCAAGACACAAGAGCCTTGGGAAGGACAAAGCAGGATGACAGGGACATCATGGGACAGACTATTCAGTGTCTCAAAATTAGCCAAGATTTTTCTAAGGCATAAGAAACTCATCTTTTCACCTGGGGCCTTAATCCAATTCTGTTTTTACCTCTTATTGCTGTCATGGCTACCTATTACCAGCCCCAACCTGCATGCCTCCCCCATGCAGGGTCACTCACGGCAGGAAGCATCTTTCTGTCTATGTTTCTATCCAGTTATGACATCCTAATACAAAATCATGTATTTCTGCACAACATGAAAATAGTGGGCTTTTGTCCTCAAGACTCTCACAATAGGCAAATGCTCACAATAGGAGTACTCCATCTGCACTCCTGAGATTTCCTCATCCCTGAACTCTGGTGTATGCCATTTGAAACTCCTTTTTAACCACCATTGAGAGGAGCCAGTAATGAATGCTATTGCTCACTTGACCCTTCTAAGATGAACCAAGCTAGCAAATGAAGGATTCCCTGAATAGCCCTGGCCCAGGACACAGAGTGACGGGAACACTGCCTCACCTCTGCCTTTGGGAGCATAGGTCCTCAATCCACCAGTAAAAACATGAACTTTGAACTCTGAAATAATTTCTTAGTGTTTCACTGCCCCAGTTAAACACACTCATCTGAAAGCAGTTGCAGTTGTCTCCAGAAGCAACAGGAAGCCAGAGGTGGAAACATCAGCTCTGTGAGTCCCTCTTGCAGTAAGCCCTTCCATCCTTTGCATTCGTAAGATAATTACGGCAAAGCACCAACCAAATATCTACTAACATGGCACAAAAACACTGACTTTTGTCTGGTCTTGGACAGACTGAATAAAGTAATATGAATCAGAAAACATCAGACAGTAAAAGCATCCCAAAGAGTTTTGCTTTTCATATAATTTTTAAAGCAAAAAAAAATAGATGTTAAAGATGCTATTAACCAATAAGTAAAATAGTTAAATGATCTTTAGAATACGCAAACATAAGCAGTTCACCAGGTCCAGAGGAAGCACTCCAGTGATGGTGTCAGGAGCTGCCTGACGGTCCATCAGCTTGCTTCCTCTGCTCATTTCTCTGTTTGTAACTCCATTCTACCTCACCCTGACTTCCTCTGGATCTAGCACACACAGTCTATGCAAATATCCCTTTTAAGATTCATACATTCTTGGTATACATTAGTATAGGCATATTCTTTGTGCTGTGTATTTACAAATTGAATCTGAGTCTTGGTGCTTATAGATCCTACCTGGCCCTCTGAACCAGAAGGTCCCTGTCGACCTCTGCCATGTGACCTTACCCAAGTATGTATCCCAGGCCACAGTGCTGTCTGTTCCTGCAGAGTATGATCTGGTTGAGCTTCCTGGGTCCTATTTCCTCAGGACATCTTAACTTTTTCAGACCTTGATATCTTGGTGTTTGTCAGAAGATCTCTTGCTGGAACAACTGTCAGTCCCTACTTAAACACTGCGCTAATCCCTGTGTTTACAGAAAACAACTATGGACCTCAGAGGCATCCCTTACTACTATAAGTTTATGGATCTTGCTTAGAGGAAGAGATAAAAACACAAATCCATATGAAGATTCCCTACTGTTGGGTGACAAAATGGTGACCATTGGCCAGATCTGGATAGTAACTGAAGCAGATTATGACAT